>NLAK01000039.1:0-130424 GCA_002370295.1 Metschnikowia bowlesiae | reverse complement strand
GGGCTTGAATGTCAGTGCCCCGCAAGCCTCCTCCGGCTTGGCTGGTCAGAATTCAATTGCCCTGGAAAGTGCCCCTGTGCAACTCCCTCTGGATTGTGCACAGCGCCCGAGCGGCCCAAAAAGCGACTCCTCGCAACCCCCGAAACTGTCATCCATCGAAGAGACAGCCAGTCCCAATACCAGTGTTCCGGGACCCGTCTCTTGTGATGGCCAACTCGGACCTTTAATTTCGCCTGATTCGAACACACCAGAGGAAATTGGATCTGAGGGCGGTAGCGATGTTTTTGTCGATGTGCCCGAGAGTTTGGAGGATAACGCTGACAAAGGCTTGTCCCCCCAGCAAGATGACCAAGGTTCAAAAAAGGTGGCCACGGAAATGCATCCGGAAGCAACGCCCCATGAACTTCACCTGAACACCGCAGACGCCGCTCATGAGGAGCCATTCTCAATCTTAGTAAGCGACAAGGATGGGAAACCACGGGTTCTTTCTGAACATACTCTTGTAGTGCCGAGGATGGAATCCGACGACATCATTGAAGCAAGCACAAGCCTGGTTAAAGAGGAAAATACAAATTCAAACAGAGAGTTTGTGAACGATTTATCCGGCGAGGAAGGCTCAAAAGCCAATGAAGAGATCGAAATGCCCCTCGAAAATGGCGGCTTGTCCCAACAAGCACCTATTGTTTATGGAGAGCGCGGCGGGCCTGCTGAGAAGCTCCAGCATCCCGAGATTGCTGAACCGGCGAGCCGTGTTGGCCAAACGAACAGCGACGTCCCAGAAATGGGGAATTCAAATGGTTCACCACTCTCCGCACATGAGTCCCAGTCATTGAATTCGGCAGTGGTGCCAACTGCGGGCCCATCTCAACCGCAAGCACCATTAAAGGAAGCGCTGAGGAGTCATGGCCCAATGGAGGGCTTTGACTCCAATTGGCAGACGTTGAAGGTGAATCCCAGCAGCAGTTTCGAGAAGAAAGCAGGGAATACAAGCCCGGATCTGGGACATCTAGATGAGCCGTCCGAGAACCCACCCAGCAAGAATCCAAAGAATCCAGAGGAGGCATCACCGAACGCGAAAAGCAGAACACCCAAGATTTCAAAGGGAGGCCGATTCAAGAGAAGCATTGAAAAGTACTTTTTGACCACGTACAAATGAGCGGCCGTGGGCAGGCGGCGGGGCAAGTGAAGTTTCAAGACTGAATGCGTGCTTTATGAGGCAGGTTTGGTGATGGTGCTTTACGATGAGTCTCCTTAGGTCCGCTGATAAAGCCGTTGTCTCTACGGCACATTCAGATTGTGGAGCTGTTTATGTGGCCAGCTCGAATACAAAGCTCGAATAAAAGGGATGACCACCTCGTGCAAGTCTTGGTACTAAGCCATGGAACAATGGAACCAAGCTCAGAAATCTCAGTCTCAAATGGGGCGGGTCATGTCTGTGGAGCTCTAGCCTGACGCATAATCTCCGAAACCACGATGGCATGTGGCTATTGTTGGAACATGAGAGTTAATGCCCCTGCAGACACTGCATGTTCACCTAACTGCGTCCAGATGAACAAGGGCTGAATGTTGAGGACCCAAGTCTGTGTGCACACTCTATGCACAAGAGCTTAGCCAGAAGGGATTAAACAATGTCTCTCATTCTTCCTCCTGACTGGCTGTTGCAATGACGACGGCGTGGCCTTTCAACGGGCTGCGTTTAGTGAAGGCCAGTTTTCACTATTTAAGGAGGGCTCTGCCGCCCCAAGTTCAATCAATCAGACGAGGAAGTACGCTTAGTATATTTGGAACATAAAAATAAGACATGACTAAAAAGGTTCCACAATTGAGGTTGGCGGACAGCTTGAGAACTACACCAGACCACAACAACTCCAGAACTACATCAGACCATAGTAACTCCCGACGCCTTGTTGATGGAGGGACAGGGTGCACGGGGGTACAAGGCACGCGCGAGGGGGCCCTTCACTTTGAAATATCAACCCCCATGCATCCTTCTTCCTTTCAAGCAGAGAGGGTTCTTCAGAACAACACCCAGACCAAGACCGTGGTCCTCCTTGGGCACATCGGCGGCCAGCGCGCCATTGTGAGTGTGGAAAAGGCCATTTTCCCCGCGGACTTCGTGGTGCAGTCGCTCTCCGATGTGCACCTCATCAACTCCAACGACGTGTACTCGTGGAACACGGCCATGCACAATGCCAGCGTCAAGGTCAACGTCATCTGCCCGGCCTCAGATACCCATGTCCGCAAGTACTCGGCGCAAAAGTACCACATGGTCCAGGAGACGCCGCAAATGTACGAGAGCGTGGTGCTAGACTACATCGAAAGCCAAAGGGGCAGCCGCATCCAGTGGGTGCACAACATCTTGTACCACGGCCAGGAGAGTGACTCGGTGGTGCACCACAACGAGCATGCCGTCAATGGCTATGTGTTGCTCCCCGACATGAAGTGGGATGGCCAAAGCTTACGCAACTTGTACTTGGTGGCGATCGTGCAGCGGGCGGACTTGGCTAGCGTTCGGGACTTGACCGGCGGCCATGTGCAATACCTCGAGTCCATGTACCGCGAGCTCCAGCAGAAGGTGCACCTGAGGTACGGCCTAGCGCCCGACCAATTGCGCTTCTTCGTGCACTACCAGCCGTCGTACTACCATTTACACATCCACATTGTGAACATTGGCCACCCGGGGCTTGGCGACGGGCTCAATGCGGGCAAGGCCATTTTGCTCGAAGACATTTTGGAGAATCTCCGGCTCGACGCTGCTTACTACCAGAAGCGCACCATGTGCTACCAGTTGGGAGAAAACCACCCGTTGTGGGCCAAGTTTGAGAGCGTGGCCGGCGAGCCCCCTAGTTGATACGTGGGTCATACGTGGGTATTCCGACCAGAAACAAAAACAAAGCCCCTTTGATTGGGACACTGTGATTTGGTGCGGAAGCTATTCTAACATCCCATCGACTAGCCTTTTTTGAATTTACCCTTTCACGATTGGATAAGTTCTTTGGAATCCCCACGTCCTGCGGCGATGCCTCACATTTGGGGTTTGATTGCACGCCAAAAGTGAAACTACGAGCGTCACCCATCGCATGATTACCACAGACTATTACTATTGGATGCTATGGCTGGTGAAGAGCATTGTCATTGAACGCATTGACGAGGTGTACGGTGAAGCCTCAAGAATGAATTGGCGGGTGCACTTTTAGTGCATTGGGGATTCGGGTGTCAGCAGCAACTGAACGCAACCAATGAAGCAATCTCGGTAAATTGGAGCATTGGAACATGAAGGTCTGCACAGTTGAACTGTATTACTCCGGTATTTGAACGCTTGGGAGTTATTTGGTGCTTCCATCGCGATTTAAAACTCATGAGCTGAAGACATTTCAAACCAATATCATGACCAGGGCCGTCCGCTCAGAGGGAGAACGCTACTTGAACGTGTGCCGACACCGTGTCACTGCTGAGCGCCGCCAGGCACTACCGGAAGCCACGGATGGGCTCGTGGAACTTCCCACGACTTTGCGTACTCACGAGCCCGAGAGACCGTCACGAATAGAGTGCCATAGCATTCGTGGTCTCGTCGTCCCTGACGCGTCCCTCAGGTTGGTGATGCATGGCACAACACTACGCAAGCCCCGAGTAGCTAATTGGCACTTGTGGAGAACTCCAGTCCCGCACGAGGCGACCTCGGCCAATCAACAAGCCGCGAGAGATTTCCAAGGCGGGCCAATCCTGCTCATTAAAGCGGTTTAACAAGCGAGTGAAATGACAGCAAGCTGTTGATGTGGACAAGTCAAAATATCACGATTGGAAATCCAGAAGGGGTTAAGCAGGGGAAATCGGTGATTGAGCTTTGAAAGTGGTGGCTAAGGATTGACAATGGGTGTGTTGCGGGCACATGCAACATAGTCATTTTGGACTTAGCGGCCAAAGTCACCATATTGTCAAATATTCAAGTTCAAAGCCAATTTCATTTTATTCTCCCTTTCAATTCCTGGATTCATCTCCTTCCTCATTAAAGTGTGCCCAACAAGATTTCATTATATACGGCACATTTTTGCCGGATTGACATTTCAGACATTGTCACGGGAGCTTTCTTATTGTTATATGGCTCATGTCTTATAGCTTCGGAATCAAATTTGACCCGACTAATGCAAAGCCTCCACCTTTGCATTACCTTGAAGCGCTTTTACCAGTGATTTTCAGCTCTGCTTTTGACGTCGACCCTTCACATTAAGTCTTTGATCTTGGGTCTCCTACGCCTAGTATCAGAAAGAAGCATTCGTTGAAGATCCCCTGAACGAGGGGGTTATCTAGACTCATAGGGGAAAACCAGGCCGGGCCACGGTCCCGTGGACAGCGCACTACCCATGGACAATCAGATATTCTAATACTCAGTGGTTCTTGTGGATACGTTTTTGGCGTTGTAGGTCATGAGTATACGTTTCTAGCGTAAAGGTAGGAAACAATCCGGCAGATATGTGAACATGACCAAAAGGGTTTGAATTCCTCTTTTTTCCCAAGAATCTCCCCGGAGTTGACCGTGTTGACATTCATGAGTAAAAATCTCCGGAGGTATTTCAGTATAAGATAATGTGCCAAATGGCCTTTTATGGTCACGTTTTTTCAGCATTCAGAGCGTTACCGTTTCTTTCAGCCAAGCCTACATCAGGTTCTTGTAAGGACCGAGAAATTGTATTTGTTGATGATCCAAAGGGGCGCCGTTATAGGGCCATCCCCAATTGGTGCTCTCATGCAACTGCCGTATTTCCTCAATGAGACGGTGACATATGTGAAAACCCTTCTAAGATGAATTCTCTCAGGGGTCGATTGGTGATGAGAACTTGCCGTGTGAGCTAGTTAATCCTGAGCCATTCTTCTTCTCGAATGGTAAAGAATGACTTTTAATCTCTTTCCTATGTTTCTGGATATCAGATATACAGGGTCATGTAATTTTGAACAGCCCAACAACAGAACTATATCAAATGGACGTGGACAGCTTTTCTGAGGGAAGCTCTTTGAAGACATTTACATGAATCAAATACCTGGTTTCCCTAAAACCTCAAAATGGTCCCGAGAAAATATACCTTACACCAAAATGGTCCCGAGAAAATATGCCTTACACCAAAATGGTCCAGAGAAAATATGCCCTGAACTCAACAAGTCTCTACGGTAGAAAAGGTCCTTTCGTGTGGAACAGATAAATGAACCATTGGAAAATGGTTTCGACAGAGCAAATTGAACCAGGCAGACTGCAAAATGATAAATCTCGATGGTTTTCTTGGCACTTATGTTGACGATTTATAAGTTCTTGGAATAATTGGAAATCATTAGAATTACCTTCGAAATGAAGGACAAGCCAAGTAATTTCTAGGCATCTTCGAAGTGGTATGGTAGAAGTACATCTTACAGACGACGTTGAAAATTGCACTTATAGCAAATGCTGTCCACTTTGATATGGGTTACATTGTCCTGAGTTATCAAGACATGTCAAGATCCAAGGATCCGCCTTTAAAAGCAGCAAAGAAGGTATTCGTTACCAAAGTCAGCACCGTCTTTGGGAAATGTCAAATCAATGCCTATTCAGATGCTAGNTACCAAAGTCAGCACCGTCTTTGGGAAATGTCAAATCAATGCCTATTCAGATGCTAGCGATGCATCCAGCCTTGGAAGGGAAGACCTGGAGAGGATAAATTCTTGTCCGCCAAAAAAAAAAAAAAAACTGTATTAGTGGGTCAGAGGCATCTTTGATGACACTCCAACCTGGGTTTTGTATGATTACTCTTATGAAGTTGGAAGGCAGCCAGCCTGTTTTATTTGGGGATCGACATTCACCCATAAAACACCTTGTGTGGTCTAGTTGTCCAGCTCACCGCTTTAGGAGACCAAAACATGCACAGGATGCGTATGTGGTTTATGATATGGAAGCAGAGGAAATCGCCTTGGCCCAGGTGAATTACGCCGGCAATGAGGATATAGAGTTGATCACCAGCACGGTGCCATAAACGAGGAAAATCCAAGGCGGCCCTGTAGACGGTGTAAGCCATCAATGCACCCATACATAAGCCATGACAGCACCTAGAATACCCAATATGCGACACTGATTATCAAAAGACATTGATGGGTCAGGCAGGCATTGGTGGATTAGGCAGGCATTGAGGATTAGGCAGGCATTGAGGATTAGGCAGGCATTGGTGGATTAGGCAGGCATTGGTGGATCCAGAAGGCGTTTGTGAAACCGGTGATTTTGAGGAGACGAGACCCTCTGGCGAAAGCACCCCGGTACTCTGCCACCAGTCTTTCGAGCGATGTGACCATCTGGGGGTACTTTCAAATCTCGTGCGTTCCTTGGTTGTACAATATTTGAAAAGGAAAGGGCATTTACTTCCGGAAAAGCCAGCAGCCCGGGTATACAAGAGTTGGAAAGCTACGCCGCCTTCTGGGAGTGAAGGCGGCGTGCCCGCATCGTGTTCGACCGGAAGGAAGCTTAGGCGGAGTTTCAAGCTCCAGTAGGTTGAGCTCTAACAATGCTTTCCGACTAGACGACGAAGTCGAATTGGACAACGAGGCGCTCAAAATACCTTCTTGGAGCGTGCCGTGCTCGGCCCAATAACCATTGTAGCACTGAAGCGAGAGGGCATCTTTCTTGGCCTCATCCACCATGGTGACCTAGCATCGGAACGTCGAAAACACCGGCTTGTGGTTGCTGATCACTACGTCGTGCACGGCGTTGTACGTTCTGTCGCCGAATCCATGAGACCATGAAGGCCAGTGCCCTTGAAGACCATGAAGGCCAGTGCCCTTGAAGACCACGAAGACCAGTGCCCTTGAAGACCAGTGCTGTGGGACTCGAAGCTACAATCCATTGCCGGCACTCCATGCTCTACTTGCACTTTACACAAGCACTCTGAAGCTATATGGATTCAAGCTACTGCTAGTAGATCTGATGACCATCAATTCCTACTGACAATAACGTGTGATGACAACCGCAAGCAGAAAATGGGAAGGCCTATAAAAAGGACGGGAATGAAAGAACGGGAATGAAAGAACGGGAATGAAAGAACGGGAATGAAAGAACGGGAATGAAAGAACGGGAATGAATTGGATACATTCTGGGATCCTATCCATTATATTCTATTCATTATGTTTCGGATGGAATTCCAATTAGGAAAGATATAGCGCCATTCTGGTTTGTCTTTTGCCATGTGCCGATTTCGGTGAGCAAGTGCTGAAGCTGATATCCGGAGACTATAATTCGAGTTGATTTAACATCATAAGATTCGGAAGACTTCATTGGATCCGCTGTGATAGTGGAGCACGATCCCTCCACAATACCCCGACCCGGCCTGGGAAAAAAAGGACAAATTATACAAATCCGGGAACTAAACGTCTATGAATATTTTAAACTAAACGTCTATGAATACTTTATACTATACGTTTTCGGAGGTGTTGTAGTAGGGTGTTGTAATATATATAATATGCATCTCATCATTGATTTTAGCTGTTTGCTTATCCCGGATAAGGTATTGTATTTTCAATAAAGGTATCGAACCATTTTGTTGAGCAATATAGAATATAGCTTTAAGGTAGTTTTGATATATTATGATCAACTAATGAGCTTGTTTTATCTCCACCCTTCTATTCCTAGACCTTGGGTCAAATCATGTATATAGACATTTCTTAGCGTGATCGGACATTTGGGGAATTTTAGACGTGGAATTAAACCAAGTTGGCATTGGGATGGAGTTGGTATCTTTTTCTCAATTTTCAAATCACGAGACGAAGTTGATGTCGAAAAATCCATCTGGGTACATTGCTATATGGTAAGCAGGTCTTGAATAGGAATTCTACCTTATACTTCCTCTAGTCTGTTGATGTTCCAAATATTTCGATAACCAGTCAAGGTGCCGGGCACGCGTTCAAGCATTCCAGGATTCGACCGTGCATCTCATGGCAGCGTTCCTATAAGGTGATTAGCATTGGGATGACGAGTCTCAGGAATCTGCATTGACATCACCAGAGAAACATCAAGGATTCTTGGGAGGTTGAAAGGACATTGCCCGAAATCAATTCATAATCACAGACCAGCGCTGCTCGATTATTCTTTGACACGTGGGGCCAGACCTCCTGCTTTGTATCTGAGGACCTCTTGTGCCATGAATTCAACAGAGCCCTGTTCTTGTCGTTGGTGGCCTTGATTTCCTGTGGAGTCTTTATCTGATTATCTGAAGATGACTCTGTGACTCTGACTCTGTGACTCTGACTCTGTGACTCTGACTCTGTGACTCTGACTCTGTGACTGACTCTGTGACTCTGGAGCGACATCCACACTTAGTAGTTGAACTCGTGCGTGGAAGCCTTCTCCATGGACCGCGCCAAGCGCAACATCTTCTTGCGGGGATCCTCCCTCCGGCGATCGGCCTCCTGCGAGGTATTGGAGCGCCCCAAGCTCTTGGGCGTCTCGCGCAAGCCAAAGCTCTTGGCCAAATGCCCCAAGTGCAAGCGCTTCACGTTGAAATACATCTTCTCCGCAGACAAGTGGGTGGCGTACGCGCGGATGTGCGAGATGAACGCATCCAGCGCCTTGGCCAACGCCACGGGATGCTCGAGAAGCCAGCGCTCCACGTCCAAGTGCCACGTGGTGGCATGCACGTCCCACTTGCCCGGCTTGGCGTGAGGATCCGGCCTCGTGGCCTTATGCTTCTTGCTGGCGGGCTCCTCCTGTGCAAAGCTCTGCTCAAGCACCTGCTCGTAGTCCAACACGCGTAAGCTGTCTGGCTTGATGTGCACCGCTCGGAGTTTTCCTTCGACGTAGCCTTCTTCGGCCCCGGGCAAAAGATAGAGGTACGCCACGCCGCGGTTTCCCACGCGAGCAGACCGGCCTATGCGGTGCAAGTGGTCATCAAGCAGGAACGGAGGGTCGTACTCAATCACCTGCGCGATGTTGGGCAAGTCCAAGCCACGCGACGCCACGTCCGTGCACAAGAGCACCAAGTGCTTTCCCTGGAACTGGTTGCTGGCAAACTTCTGCATGGTGGACGTGCGCAACTGCTGGGTCAATGACCCGTGCAACCGGAACACGATGGTGTTGTGGTCGATCACGGGTGCTGTGGATACACAAGGCTGGGTATTGGACTCACTGACCTCCCTGAATGCGGGCGTAGTATTGGGGCGGGATGCTCTTGGTTTGCCTTTGCCCGTTGAATTTTGCTTGGTCTTTGCCTTGGCCATGGGGCTTGCTGGATTGGTGCTTTTTTGGTTCTCTTCTTCATCTTCTTCTTCTTCGTCTTCTTCTTCGTCTTCCTCTTCGTCGTCATCCTCTTCCTCTTCGTCGTCATCCTCTTCTTCTTCTTCGTCATCCTCTTCTTCTTCTTCGTCATCTTCTTCTTCGTCATCTTCTTCTTCTTCTTCGTCATCTTCTTCCTCTTCTTCCGCCTCCTTAGCGTCCCCCTCACCCACAACCTCTCCGCCCCGCGAAAACACCCTGTAATGGTAGTCGACGGAGTCGGAACAAGAAAAGAAAACCATGGTGCGCGACCCGCCGCCAGGCGTCTCCTTGATCACACCCTTGAGGTTCGCCGCCAAAGTCACCAAGCGCAACTTGGGAGGAACCACCATGACATTCTGCACCAACTGGTCGGGCGCCGTGGTGGGTGCATGCGCATTGGGCCCGTGCGGCAGGTCGTCCACGGCTATCATCGTGGGGTGGTCCAAGATGGTGCTTCCCATCTGCTTGACGTCGTCGGGCATGGTGGCCGAGCAGAGCACGTTGATGCGCTTCGCAGGCAACAGCGAGTACTTTGCGGCGGAGGCCGAAATGGCGTCGCGCCGGGCCAAGTGGCTGGTGATGTTGGAGATGGTCTCCTGGAACCCCAAGTCCACCAAGCGGTCGGCCTCGTCCATCACTAGCCAGCGCACCTGCGACACGTCCAAGGACTCGGTGTTTTCCAAGTGGTCGGCCAAGCGGCCTGGCGTGGCCACCAAGATATTGACGCCTTTGCGGATGCGGGCCTTTTCCGACTTCTTCTTCTCTCCGCCCACCACGATCCCCGGCACCAAGTTGTGGTGGCACCGAAGGATCTGCTCCAACACCTGGTAGATCTGCGCCGCCAACTCGCGCGTGGGCGTGAGGATGATGGCAAACAACCCGCTGGTGCGGTCGAGCGGCTCGCCCATGAGCCTGCTGATGATGGGCAAGCAGAACGCTAGCGTCTTGCCCGAGCCGGTCTGCGCTTTGACGAACAAGTCGTGGTCCGCCGCCAACATTTGGGGGCCCACACACCGCTGCACCTTGGTGGGGGCCACGTACTTCATGGACGAGGCCAAGTGCTTGGCCAACCTTGGGTCCACGCCCATGTCCGCAAAGGTGCTCTTGTCGCTGAGGGGAGCGTTTGAGGGCTTGTGGGCTGCGGAGGGCCCGGCCGATTGAGCTAGAGAAGCCTGCGTGCGGTGGGTGAAGAGTGACGACACGTACGAGCTGTTGGCGCCGCCTTTCTCGCCAGCCGATTCGGGGAAAGCACGCTTGGTGCTGTGATTTGCATCCAGCCGGGGGGGTTGATTGTGGGTCTGATTTGGGGATTTTTTGGCCTCATTTTCAGCCCTCCTTCCCTCATTTGCAGCCCTTTTGCCCTGGCCCTTGCCCTGGCCCTTGCCCTGGCCCTTGCCCTGGCTCTCACCTTGACTGTGCCTTTCATGGCTTCTGCTTGGCGTCTTGTGCGTCAGACTAAGGCCATCCATCATCTTCTGTGCCTGGACCTGGAGCTTGTGTAAGCCGGGGTCAGTTTGGCTGGGCTGCACGCTGGGCCTGGGCTTGAGGATGGGCGAGAAATTGACGCCTCCGCTTTCCTTGAGTTTCTGGACGCGGCGCTCGCGCCACGGCGTTTTGGCCGCGGGCTTGGACTTGGGCTTGAACGCCGGGTCGGGCGCCGCAAAGTTGAGGAGTAGGTCGTCGTCCATGATGTGTGGGGCAGAGAAAAGGCGCTGCGATGAGATGGCCAGTGCGCCAGGCCGTGCGCCGGGCCGTGCGTTATGTGCAGTACCAGGCAGACTGCCCTGACCAATGGTCCAAAAGACCACACTGATGATTGTCACGCTGAATCGTCGCTGAATTGTCACGTTGAATCGTCGCTGAATTGCCAAGTTGAATTGTCACGCTGTCTTGATTACCACGCATTGTCGTGAATCACGGCCTGACCGTCTCAAACGGTAGGGTCTAAAACCGGTCGAATCACCCTCACTGGCGACGGCCTATCGACAGCCCATGTATCGACCGGCCATGAAAGTAATTCAGTTTTCGAATAATCACTCCCTGTTCACGAGAAAGCCCAGTATTCTGTTCACGAGAAAGCCCAGTATTCTGTTCACGAGAAAGCCCAGTATTCTGTTCACGAGAATACTGGGCTGCCGGACTCCAAGATTGACATGCAATCTCTAAGTGCATCTATGTCCCATGAATAGTTATTGACCACGTGAGGCTAAATCGACTCTTGTTGCGTGACTGGGTGCACTTACTTGATACGTCTCGTGACTAGCGATCGAAATGGCTGAGCAGACAAATGCGGTCCATGGGGACTGGTCAAAGGAGCCACTGGGTAAGCCTCAGGGCACGGTGCTCCTGGTGTCCCTGTAGCCATTGGAGCGTTCGGGGAAGATTCCAAAGGAGCGTTCGGGGAAGATGCAAGTGTATCGTCGGGGAAGATGCAAGTGTATCGTCGGGGAAGATGCAAGTGTATCGTCGGGGAAGATGCAAGTGTATCGTCGGGGACATTGCGAGCCTGAAGTTCCAGAAACGGATCGCTTCAACTGCTTGATTCTAAAGGTCTAGGAATGGGCACCAGCACGCTTTTAGATAGTCAGCGAGCGTCTTTTGAACCTCCAGGTGCGGTTTATGAATTTCTCGCCAAACTGCAAGGATTGGGGTCGACCCACCGGGCCCAATTGGCATACTTCCCAGATCGATGTCACCTGCTTCCCATGTGTTGTTGCAGATTTGGGCACTAGGCGGGACACGGCCGAATAGGGCCTGAGTGGATGCGTTGTGGATCCTCGGGTCAGTGTGGAGGGCTGTTCCAGGTGATGATCAGGTTCAAGCACCGTGTGCTCTAGACCCACCTTTGAAATAAGTCCCCACTTTACAAGTGAGTATATCTATACTTTTCCTATGCTGATCCCAAAAAGACTGGATTTTTACCCTTTGCTCACCAATACAGTATACTCTATACTCACCAATACAGTATACTCTATACTCACCAATACAGTATACTCTATACTCACCTTTAAGCTTAGCCTCATAAGATATATACAAAAGCTACAATTCGGCTAAGGACTAAATAACAATTGTTGACGTAGACAAATGAAGAAGTTTATGACTGAAAAGAAAAATGGGTTACGGCCGATTCAAGTAGTTTAAGGACATACCCAAACGCACATAGTAAAATAGACAATCAACGACGGAAAAGCGAAGGTATGGTGGGGTAGACAAATTTATGTTGTAGTAAAGTATAAGCGTAACTTGAATACTATTGTATTTAGTAGTTATTGTCAGGTAGTGGATTAAGAATTCTTCATACCTGGCCATTTTGCGGGTCTCGTTTCTCAATATAACCATGAATAACACTATTTGCTACCTTGCTATCGAACTATCCCTCTAATGCTACTGCCGTGATCAATTTGCATTTGTTCACAACGTATATATCTCTTTCAAGTAAATTAGTCTCCTGTACCTTTAATGAAGGTTACTCCGCCCTCAAATTCGGTTCGCTAAGGCTTTCCTGGCTACGAGGTTAAAAAGCTAATATACTCGAGGTATAACCGTAATTTATTTCATTCGTGAATCAATAAATGTATTGATTAGGATTGTCACAGAAGTTTATTACTTCGCGCATTAGGTAGCTGGTAGCAAAAGCCCCAACGATGACATGTAACCAAGTGAGTCTGTACCTCCCTTTATGATTCAGATGACGTGAATACGATCACATGCTGGGAGCAAGTGTTGAAAGCCCTGTATACTCACCCGTGCCCCAGTGAGTTGTTAATCGTTCCAGATATTCAACTGGTTACACTATCTGGCCCTTGGCTTTTATTCCAAAGCACCGGCTCTTGACACAATGGGCTCATAAGATTTCGTCCCATTGCCATGCGCTTACCTCAAAGGGTTGGAAGAGGTGCAACTTTGCTCTTCATCAGGTCCAGAATCTCCATATCCATATCTTGCCCATAGAAGTATAGTCCATGAGTGACAATTGTTGATAAGGCGCTGGTTTGTCCAATCACAATCATCTTGACGAGTTTTCCATGTTTCAATACCACATCGGTGGGGCTTTATTGATCTTTACCACTTGACCAACACTTGATCCTTCAACTGTGGCCTCACTGCTCGGAACATGCACGGCAATCAACCTGCCAACCGCAACTAAATGAATTCCCCGAGCTGGGTGGTGGCCGCCACAGGCTCCGAGCTGGGCTCCTGCATGGACGAGACGAGCGAGGTGGTGGCCGAGTCACCGGAGCTTCTCCACGTCAACGCCTGCCACGCCTCCTCGTTGAATTTCTTAATGTGCCGAAGACACGAGCCTGCTCCTCCAATCAGCGGACCCTCAGTGTTGATCTGCAGGCTGGCCTTGGACGCCGTCTGGAGCACATGTACCGCCGCCAGCTTGGAGGCATCGGGCTGCACGTGGTCCTGCTTCATCTGGGCCACGCGCGCCGTGTCCACATCATCAATGTACTTGAACAGCGCCCGTAGCTGCGCCGAGCTGTCAAGCGGCGTCAAGACGATCTTCTCCGTGCCGTCGCCGTCCACAACCGCCTTGCCTGCATACAACCCGCCCGCCGCCTCCGTCATGACTCCTTGGAGCAGCACGTTATCCACGCGCATGCCCAACTCCTCGGCACGGTTGTCGTCATAGAACTTGCTGGTGTCCATGGGGGTTTTCAACTCCACCACTCGGCTCTGGGGCTTCATCACCGCTCGCAACTGGCTCTCTGAAAAATTCTGGTTTCTGCTTTTCCCTGGGAACTGGAGAAGATGAATCAGCTGGCTCAACCGAGCGGGCAACGCCCCGTGCACTAACGGAATGCTTTTGATGATAGGGTCTTCTTGCTCCACTTCCTCCGTTCCCTCCATTTCCTCCGTTTCCTGCATTGCCTCTGTTTCCCCCGTTCCCTCTATCTGGCTCACCAGATCCGCCAAGCCGTCTATGCTGCCACGTCTAGGGATGGAATCCGAACCCTCCTCCTTGATGAGTCCGCTCACGGCGCTCTCACCGCTGTAACCGTCGATGCTCGTAGTCTGGATATCCTCGGGGACATCAGGGATTTCATCCTCTTCTTCAACAAAAAGGTTTTTTTCCATAGTGGCTCAGCCTAGCGTGTCAGTATGCTCTAGTAGTGGGCTTGGGTGTTGAGCGATGACATGGGGATTTCGCGCCCGCGCACCCGTGCACCGGCCCGGCTGCAAAAAGTTGAAGGGTGTTTCCCCGGAATTAGCCATGCGTGTTTATTGCTCTATAAAGAGAGACCGGATTTTGTATATGTTTTGGAAATTGGCCAATCAAGTGGCAGCCACTGAAGTTGTAGTGGTGGCTCGCCTGCCCCGGTGGCAAATTTTGGCCACATCCCTGCGCATATATAAAGGGGCCGTGTTGCGCATCAAAAACCTTCAACTGATTTTTAATTTGCTACTCCCCAACAGTGCCTTTCGGAAGCCCTGTGAGCTCATCAAGCCTGGCTTCACACCCCTTGGCCTTTTTGCCAACCCGGGTGCGATGACAATCCATTTAATTTTCTGTTATCTTTTTCCATACTGTACTTACCTATCCCGATAAGGCCATGAAGTGTGGAATATGGACAGCATCTTGGCTTCAAGAAGCAACCATAATCATGAGTCTTTATTCAAGGTAACAGGAGTGTTGGTATGAAAATGAAAGTTTAGGCTGACAACGCGGGAGAGTGAGCCTCAGGAGTATTAGATACCAAGTGTGATCCCAAACCTCCAATATTAAAACGAATATCGAGAGTCGTACCAAGATCTCAGTCTTTTAAGGATTATCAGGTATGATCCAAAACTTCGGGGGTGGAGATGAATTCCATGTGTGACGGGCTTCTGATTTTGTACCGCTGTGATGATACTTCTTTACTTCCGGTTTTGCAGGCATTAAGAAATCTCTTACTCTTACTGACAGAATACAATACTGCCGGCGTATTACACTACGCGCTTGACTGCTTCAACGCAATTATGTCTAGATGAGAAAGACTCGTGTTGCACCGGCAGGCTTCTTACACCAAGTAGGTTGCATTCTCGAATAACGATTATACTGACTAAATTGCAAGTCATTTTCATTTTATGGGCGTGCATGACTTACTAGAGTCTTCAGTGAGGATTTCCCTTCAAACTATAGCCTCCACAAAAGGGTGGTACCCAAACAAATGTTTCGTGTTTGTTTTTTTCACCTAGTGTCCCCGAAATCAAACTTTATCGTCTTTGGTGCATCATTCATGTCTAAGCAAAGTTCGAGAGGCCTAAATTGAAGCGCTTATTTTGTCTCCTCTTATTGTCCTACAAATTTCAAAAATTTCAAAAAACTGTGTTTATTGAGTGTTTAATAATTGTGATATCATCATCCTAGTGATGATGCCTCGAAAGTCTGGCACAGGCGACACAAGATTCTTCGCAAATCACCAGAATGGCTCACCGGGCCAAATCTTGACCCATTTCCAGGCCTCTCTCTTACCCAAAGAAGTCTCGGCCTCGGAATCATCGGATTCTCTCTTCCAGAATGGCTCACCAGGCCAGATTTTGACCCATTTCCAGGCCTCTCTCTTACCCAAAGAAGCTTCGGTCTCAGAATCAGTCTCAGAGTCAGCCTCAGAATCTCTCTTCCAGAATGGCTCACCGGGCCAGATTTTGACCCATTTCCAGGCCTCCCTCTTACCCAAAGCACCCTCGGACTTGGCTTGTTGCAAGATAGTGTTGTTCAAGAACAAGAACTGAGTGGTTTCATTCAGGTACCAGGCAATGACCTCGTCACTCAACTGGACCAGAGCCAAGATGGCTTCAGTTGGAACCACATCGTCATCTTTAGGGTCAGGACCCGTTGAGGCTGGTGCAGCGGAGGCTAAAGCAGCCAAAGCAAGAAAAGCAGTAGAGAACTTCATTGGAAAAGTTGTTGAGGAGTAAAGAGGTGTTGATCTGGTTGATCTAATGATTTAGTGAGACGAGGATTCTGCCCCATCTTTATACTCATGCCATAACAGTGGCTTCACATCCATCGGAAGGGGTCAGTTTCGTGAAGATGCTTTGAAAGCCTGAAAGGGGAAGCTCCCAGATCCAAAAGCACTTCATGCATGGTGAGATACATTAACTGGCCGTTTTGCTTCAGAGATGGGCCTTTGAAGTCCCGATCGGGACTGCGGCGCGCTGCACCCGAGGCTACTTTACCGTGCATCGAGAGATACCAAACGCACCTCTGAGTGGGACTATACACAATATTATGTGATTTAAGGTTTACGAGCCGTCTATAGTGGCATTGTTTTGCCCTAGTTTGCCATGATATTGTGCATCGTGCATGCGTCAGCATATTCTGGCATCTTAGGTGCAGACAACGTCCCTTGTGATTGGAGACTGGGAATCAAGGGCGGGGGAGAAGGGGGTCCAAAAAGTGGCAATATGCAATGAGGTGCTAAATTTCATACTCCTGACCTTCTCGGAAGCAACTTGGATATTTATTGCTTTTTTCCGACGTAGAGCTGGCCTTTGTGGTGGCTCTTCAGGCCAAAGTCCTAGTTGTATCTCTTTTCTTTTTGCGATTAATTATTGGTGTTCTGATTGCAACGGTCAGGAAAATTTGAATTCATCGGGCGAAATTAGCTCGAAAATAATCCAAGTCACTCTAGAAGGCATTCTGGGATTGAATGTTGATTCCGTGGTGGTAAAAACTAAGATATTTCTGAAAATTTAAAAGATCTGAGATGAATTGTGAGCCTATATGATCCCAGTGAGCTTTTATTCGTTTAATACTCTTGACTGTTAAAACATACGCGTTTTTTTCTCTACACTTTCCGATATAGTGTAACGGCTATCACGGTTCGCTTTCACCGAGCAAACCCGGGTTCGACTCCCGGTATCGGAGTTTTTTTTACTGGTTTCTAATCTAAACTACAGGTTGTCTTGATACCTTACGGCGACCACCGCAACTTTCACAAAGAAACCTTCCCAAGTGGCTGATAACCGCCAACGAATTTAGCTAGAGTAAAACGGAGAAGCATAAATAGAAAAGAAGCAACAAGTATATGGAACCTTCTACAACAGCTGTCTAGAGTTACATTTTTAAGCGACCATGGCCCGTACGTTCTAGCTCGGGCAAGGCACCCACCTCCTTTAAATACAGGGTATTGAAATAGACATGGATAGCTAGGATTAGCAAAGCGTCCATGGAGAAAATGGCGAACGCGCGCATTCAACTTATCATCACAAGGCCCCACAGCTGGACCGTTCAACCAGTCAGTCATTGCCTCAACGAGGAATTTTCAAGTGTGCATCGGCTCAATAGCAGTGGCTTGCCCAGTCGTCAGTGGACGTTACTTTTTTCTGCGGTCGGAGCTTTTGAATATTTTCTTCAGAAAATGATTGTTGATCTTGAACTTCTCCTTGATCTCATCCAGAAACACGTCGGTGTAGATTTCCTCTTCGTTCAAGTGCACTGCTTCAGGATGCTTTCGTTCTTTGCGCACGACACGAGGCGCGGGCCGAGCCTGTGTTTTATTTTTGGACATGGACGCCACCTCAGCGTAGGTCAATTGTTTGAAGTCGATGTCGACAAAGTCGGCGATGGCATCTTCCATGGAAACACGCAAGATTTGGTTATCGGAGGCCATCATAAAGGATTTAGGGATCTTGCCCTGGACGTCCTGACGGGGTGCCCTCTCCTTTGAACCCCAAGGGATTCTGAACTTGAACATAGGACTAGGTTTGGCAGGAACTGAAACAAAGAAGCTTTTTGGAAGGCTGCACGGACTGATGGCGAAGAAGCAAGCGGAAAAAGAAGGGGTTGGAGATTCAAGGCGCAAAAGCCGGTGGTGAAATGACGAGCAAGAAAGTGGCTGCTAAAAACGGAATCGCGCGGAGGGTAAACAAAGCCAAAAACGTGTGGCAATATATGGCGCGTGGGCCGGGGAGTGGGTGCGCAGCGCTAAAACGAGGAGCCACGAGGAGCCACGAGGACCCGCCAAGCCAAGCTTGATTAGGAGAACGCACCGAGAACGAGTTTGATTAGGAGGAATGGGTGAGTCGGGATCGCGTCGTTGCGGTGCACCGGTCTCGGTTTGTGTGCTGCTCTAGCTACTCTGGGAAGCTCTGGCGGGCGGCCGTCTGTGGGTCGAGCAGGGACGTATCCACTCAAACTTGAGGATGTCTGAGGGCGGCACAGAAGTTTCAGTATCCGTTTTGGAACCGAGGACCTGCAATTATTGGGACAGAAAAACGGGTCAGGGTTATCTGGTTGGAGGAAGAAGTGGTGGATTGGCCGGTGCGAACCACCGTCATCACCGCGTGATGGTCAGCTGCGATAAGATAAGCACGTGCAGATAAGAGCGGCACTGCATTCAAGCCGACCGAATAGCCACCACCGCAACACCACCATGACAATGGATCACTCACCTGTATCTTAGTTTAAGAAGTGCACCCCGTGGTTCACATACATTGGCATGCTGGGATCCCTAGTCTCAGAGTCCCCACTTATATCGACGGCTTGACTGAGCATCCTCCAAGTCAAATATTGGCACTGTTACAGAACTGGCACTGTGGAGAAGAAGGGCCGTGGAGTAAGCACGGAGAGGACTGATTCTGAACACACCGTCACGGATCACAAGTGCAAATGCATAGGGCATGGGCCCTAATAGCACTTAATGCGGCCACCTTGACCTGCGAGAAGACTTGGCGCCCACACACTTGCCTCTGGCTTACTAGGTTGCTATTTGCTGACTTACAGCTACTGGTTAATTACTGGTTAATTACTGGTTAATCACTGGTTAATCACTGGTTAATTACTGGTTAGTTACTGGTTAATTACTGGTTAATTACTGGTTAATTACTGGTTAATCACTGGTTTATTACTGGTTAATTACTGGTTTAATACTGGTTTTATTCACTTAGTGTTGCTTCACTGCGTTGCTTTACTAAGCACTGCTGTACCAACTGTTGAGCATTACCTACAGTCAGAAACCGTGGAGTAATTGTGATTCGGTGCTAATAGTTTCCTCATATAAACTATTCAGTTGTGGTCTCACTGATCTCCTATTCTTCGGCTGAATCCATCTGTTATAGAACCTCGACTATGACGCTTGCTGACTTGATACCGTTCTGGCTGGGGCAGTACCCTTGACTTTATTCTCGTGGGAACCCAGCATCGTCCGGCTATTATCACTGGATAATCCCATCATTGATTCATCTGTAAACTGCTCAATTGAGCAGGTTTTAAAGACCACAGGTCCGATTCTGTGGGGTTGTCCTGCATCCGAGGGGCTCGAAAACGCTCTCTTCTATCAAACAACTTACAGGTTTACTGGATCACAATTACTGGTTTACAGTTACTGTTTTAGTTTACTGTTACTGTTTACTGACTTACTGGCTTGGCTCACTGGCTTGGCTCACTGGCTTGGCTCACTGGCTTGGCTTACTGGTTCACTGGCTTACTGTGCACCGTTCTAGTCTACCGTCTCGCTACCCACACAGTCTCTGATTCGAACCACTTCAGATTTCCCATCTGACAGTTTACAACATCTGCCTGGTACTACATCCTCCAATTTGGGCTAACCCCAGAAGGGGCACGCACGCCTTGCGCGTCCCAAGATTCAGTCCCGAACTCTGGTGCCAGCACAGGCCAGGCTGGATCGCCATTTGCGTGGCTTTTGATAACGCAATCCTAGTGAACCGGCCCGGCGAATGCACCAACCCTTCCAAGACCAGGGCGCAGGGGCACGTCCGGGTCTTTATATATCTCCCCTTTTAAGGGTCAATGCTCAAGTGCAGCATTGATGCGTCGCGCCGCCATCTGAAACGCCCCCTCCAGCTGCATGTGTGATATATAAGGAGACGAGCTGCCGCACTTTCAAGAGCACCAATATTTGCAGTGCGGATTGCCCCTCCGGGGCCACAGGCAACAGAACCTCAACTGCTGCAAGTTGCAAGAACCCACCGCATGGCATTGCAAGGGTGTTTGGTGGGCCGTTAGTGCTTTTGGAATCCTTAGGACAACCACGTATGATGAGAGGCATAAAATTTAACAAAATTAATTTAAAAGGTTTTAAAATTTTAAATACTTGCTTAAATTCAGGTAAAGCTATATAACAGGTGAAATTTTATGTAATAAAGTTTATTTAAATTTTCATTTAATTTATTATGCAAATTTAGTTAGATCCATAAATTCAGGTAAAGCTTTTTAATAGGTGAAATTTTATGTAATAAAGTTTATTTAAATTTTCATTTAATTTATTATGCAAATTTAGTTAATTCCATCATGGGTAGCACGCTACCCATGGACGCACAATTAACCTGCGACTTGCGGTGACAAGGGGAAACCGTCGAAACCCCACCTGGAGAGAGACGTACCAAATCCTTGGACCGCCTATCTCCAAGGCTCTAGACGAAACCAGCGCCGTGGTTTTACCCAAATGCAACGTCGTGGTTTTACCTAAATGCAACGTCGTGGTTTTACCCAAATGCAACGTCGTGGTTTTACCCAAATGCAACATCGTGGTTTTACTCAGATGCAGCGCCTCAGGCGCCACTTGACCTACCGATAAGCCAGATTGGGGCACCCCACTTTTGCCAAGGATGGGGCTATCGTGCCCCCACGCCGACTGAAAGTGGTGCAATCAGGCCCCCGCCTCGCCATGAGGCCCGACGCCTCTTGCGGCCCGGACCAGTTTTGATCTATATAAGTTTGGATGATCCCCTTGTTTAGGGTACATCAACCAATACACCTTCTCTCAAGTACTTCACGTTAAAACAACCACAAAAGAAGCTAACAAATTTGATGTTATTAATTGCATTTTATTCACGGTACGATATTTGGGATCACATAAGTTCAAGTAATCTTGATATATTGAATTAGCAGGCAAACTAACAGGAGAATTATTATGCAAATTAGTTGTTATTAATTGCATTTTGTTTCTGTCCGGATATTTGGGATCACATGAGTTCGTGATGTTTCATGGATCTGATTGTCAGGCATTATAAATGGTGCAATAGGGCCTTGTAAATTTATGGTAATTCATATTTATAATTAAAAGCCAATTTAAATAAAGCTAAACATAAGAATAAAGCTAAACATAAGAATAGAGCTTTATTAGACCTTGGTCGATCCCGAGACCTTGGCCGGTCCCAGGTTGATTGTGGGGATGTCTGCGGTGAACGGTGCTCTATAATGTGCGCGCTCAACACCAGGCCATGGCGAACCCGGTTCTGACCGCGCGCCTCTTTTGCACCCAGCGACACATCCAACAGCACTGGATTTATACAAGAGGTGAGATCCCTGAAATGTCTAGATCATGGAATACAGAAGGTCTGTAGATGAATGTGGATACAAGATGATAGGTCATGGGTAGTACTTAGGACAATGTTGATGCGGGTAGATATAGACAGATAAGAATAGGTGTAAATAGAATAGGTGTGGATAGAGTAGGTGTAGTTAGTATAGGTGAATATAAAGTAGGTGTAGATAGAATAGGTGTAAATAGAATAGGTGTGGATAGAGTAGGTGTAGATAGAATAGGTGTAGATGGAATAGGTGTAGATGGAATAGGTGTAGATGGAATAGGTGTAGATGGAATAGGTGTAGATGGAATAGGTGTAGATGGAATAGGTGTAGATTTAAAATGGCCCCATGATAAAGTGTGTAATAAAACATCCCATTGCTTTGACGGCGGCTTATTATGACCCGCGAGTGATGATGAATGCCAGAGACCATTTCAGCACTATCTGAATTCTCGTTAGGAGCATGGTTCTTAATCAATTCATCGTCCCTCCCTGAAAGACGCCATTCTCTCCTCTTCCTCTTCCTCTTCCTCTTCCTCTTCTCTTTCCCTTTCTCTCCTCTTCCTCTTCTCTTTCCCTTTCTCTCCTCTTTCTCTTCCTCTTCTCTTTCTCTATCTTCCCTCTTCAATCACGATGCTGGGTGAAATCAAAGAGCAGAACATACTGCCATGCTTGATGAGACCGTCAAGATACCTCCAATTGTCACTTTTAACGATACACTCAATCAATGCATTTGGGAAATCGCCGATTCCTTGGTAAAGTTAACAATCTAGCTGTTTTCTGGCAAGACATGTCTGCGTTGCACCCCGTCCTGTACCTGGCATACGGCTTATTCCACTGCCACCAAATTTGAGTGAGAAGAGAACTTGCCCGCTGACCTCTCGTCCCCAATCGGTCCCAGAAGTAGTTGCTGATGAAATAATCCGAGTACCTGGCACACTCTCCGATAAACTGGCGACTTCTGTGGCACGGTCAAACATCACCGCATTATGCTTAGGATCTTTGGGGTCGACGCCTATGGCCATATTGCAGAAGCTGATTTTCATGGGCGTATTGTTGGGGTTCTTTGCAACATTGGCTGTCGATGCCTGCTTCTTCTGACGCTCAAATTCTGCTTCTGGCGCTCGAATCCTGCTTCTGACACGCCAACTGATTTTATCCATGCTTTTGATTGATGGAGCTCTCGAGCCTCGTGTGCTGCTTCCGAGCCACCTTTACGGGTCAATTTCGACGGATCCGGCTCTTTCTCTTCCTTCCTCTTTAACCCGGGGTGCACCCTCACATCACATGAACAAGGATTCGAAAGCTAATTGGCACTCGGAGCCACCCGAAATGTGTGGAGCTTTGCCGAGGTTATCTGCGGAGGCGAGTGGGCAGGCCGTTCGACGCTTAGTATCGTAGAGCTTAGATAGCATTAGTGCATCAGAGCTTTTTTACTCATAGTAGATCTGTATACTGTAACTCTGTATACTGTAACTCTGTATACTGTAACTCTGTATACTGTATCGGTTATCTCTATTGCGCGGGAAATTGCAGCATCATCATCATCACTCGACGGCCCATGCCGACATTGGCAGTGAGTCCTATCTAGCACACTGTCGATGTGCACAAATTTCAATGGAGCGAGGACTGCTCTGACGACGACAACACTGCAGCGTGTACATGACATTGCTTCCATTTTCTCGTGCAGTCTGTTCTTGAGGACGTGGCAAACAATCACCACGAGCCGCCACCACGAGCCACTGGTGTCAATCCCGCGGATGATGGAATGCTGTTAAGCAGGAAAGAACGAAGCAGTTGGTCGCATTTTAGATGTTGCATTGCTGATACAGGAATGCAAGCGGGTATTGAAGCATTGGCAATAGCGGAGCACCATTGAGCCATGTGATGCCACAATCTGCGGCAAAGAACGGAGCCTTGACAAGGCCTTTGTTCATTTATTGAAAATGAGAGCGGGGTGCTGCATGACTGTTTCAATATGGCAGTGGTAAATCAGAGACCTTAGTCACAAAGTTGGCGAGATTTTCATATTCAGTCAGTCCGTCATTCAGTCAGTCCGTCATTCAGTCAGTCCGTCATTCAGTCAGTCCGTCATTCAGTCAGCCATTCAGTCAGCCATTTAGTCGGCCATTTACTCAGTCAGCTTCCACCCAATCGGGCATGTGGCCAGGACTGCTCATACATTAGCGGAGAATGGTGGCTTGGCTAGTAATCAGCGTGTAAGCATTTTTGGTGTAAGGGGTGCGCGCCTCGAAGGCACAGGTGGGACAAGACGTGGGAGGCCGGCCACGCGCTCGCGCACTGGTTGCGCATTCCCGCGCGACCACTCCAAACTACTCCAAACAACAATGGATCGGTGGGAAGAGGTATGTCGAGCGGTGGAGGAGCCTGCCATCAGAATCGCCCCGGTGGCTGCACACTCAGGGCAAGGTGCACTCTATGCCGTCTTGGCGTCACGTGTGCGCCGTTCTAGGCCTCTGTGGGGTCTGGTTTGTCGCCGTTGCTTTGTGCCCGATGATGACTACTGCTGATGTGTTGCTTTGTGCTGGTGATTACTACTGCTGATGTGTTGCTTTAAGCTGGTGATTACTACGGCTGATGTGTTGCAGTGGTGACTGTGTTGACTGATTGCCCAAGCGTTCATTCTCTCACTACCGCTTGTGGTGAGGAATGTTCTATCTCTGTCAATGTTAAGTCAGTCCTGCCAAGCTTTATGCCAATAACCGGTGATCAATTACCAAGCTTCAATCAACGGTTGTTACTCATTGATCAGTTCCCAGCTTGTCACTGGTGTTATCCCCATGTGTTTCAAGTGGATCGTGGCTTCAATTGGCTCAGGGCTTCAATTGGCTCATGGATTTAATTGACTCATGGCTTCAATCGGCTCGTGGCTTCATTGATGTCTTCACTGATGTCTTCACTGATGTCTTCACTGATGTCTTCACTGATGTCTTCACTGATGTCTTCATTGATTCCTGAATCTTGTCATCTCTTACTAACTATAGGTGTCTCGAATCCCAGCTACGGCCAGGCCGGAGCCTTCTCCTGGCAAAGGAAAAGATCTACCCCACATCACGGCACTCCAATTCGATACCAGCTCCAACCTCATTTGGTGTGGGGACTCCAATGGCATGACCACGTCGCTTACTCCGCAAGACTCGGTGCTTTCCCCGGCCTCAAGCCATTTGCCCTTGTACCGCTACACCAAGTTCCGATCCCTGGGGGTCGCGAGCCCAGTCATTCAAATCTTGAACCACCTGAGAGGCATCTTGTCGCTTCTGAACTCCTCCATCAATTTCAACTGCCGCCGTGGCTTGCTCAACATGTCCTTGAATGAGCTGCTGCTTCCGGACGATCTCATTGCCGGCAACTTCACCTGCATGACCTTACCCTACGCCTCTTCCAACGATTTGATAGTGGGCGGCACCCATTCGCTTTCCAAGGTGGACTTGAACAAACCCTCGAAGGTGCTGAATTTCAACCATCAAGGCGACCTTTCCTTCATCAACTACACCTCCAAGCTCGTGACTTTGGGCAAGTATAAGGGCTCGTTGGATATCTTCGACCCGCTTTCCAACCTGACTGTCAAGTCCTTTGCTGGCCATAATGGGCTTCTCTCCGATTTGGACGTCCGAGGCAATTATGTGGCCACGTGTGGCTATTCGATGCGCTCCAAGAGACCGAATGCCTCGCTCAATTCCACCGCAAACTCCTTGGAGTACTTGCTGGATCCGCTCGTCAACATCTATGACTTGCGCATGATGCGGGCATTGCCCCCGGTTCCATTCTCGGCTGGCGCCAGTTTCGCCAAGTTCCACCCTAAGCTACCGAATATTATCGTGGTCGCCTCCACTGGGGGCCAATTGCAGTTTGTCGACATGTTCGACCAGCTGGAGTCGCATATCTACCAGGCTGACTTGTCGCCGTCGTTGCCCTCAAGCTCTATGTCCGCTCCTACCAACAGCTACCTTTTCAACTTGGACATGAGCGAAAACGGCGAGTTCTTATGTTTCAGCGACGGGTATAAAAACTTACATCTCTGGTCCATGGACAAGTTTGCTCCAAGTAACAACTTTGTGAATTTCCCCGCCACTTTGGAGCAGCCGGATATCTCAGAAGCGTCGATGGTCTCAGATGCCCGGGGGTTCGACCACGACATGCCCCTCAATGCAGTGGGCATGCCCTACTACAAGGAGTATTTGTGCTCCAACCTCCCCAGCGATATGATCTTCGTTAAGGAAACCGCCAGAGTGCCCCCAGTTTTGAGCTCTAACTTTCATCCAAAAAATGGAGTCGACAAGAAAGTGGCACTGAAGCTGCTTCTCTCTTACGACAAGACCCGATATGGCGATCGATATGTGATTGAAGAGTTTGAGAGTTTAAGGGTTAACACTCACCAGAAAAAAGGCCGAAACAAAACGTCCACGGCAAAAACCCTAATACCTAAGTTTTTGAGTGAACGAAGTGCTTCATTCCCCGTTCCTTCCAATGCAAACATTGATTCTCCCTCCATGCCCAGCCTTTCGGCCTTTAACGACTCTAATGATTATAATGACAATGCCGCCGATAGAAATTCTGCATATCCTCATGAAGAGCTGGTGTTTCAAAGCAAATCCACCAATGGCCATAAACCGCCCACGTGCTACACCAAGCTAGAAATCCACTACTCCAAGTTTGGGGTGGACGACTTTGATTTCGACTACTACAATCATCTGAGCGGCCTTTTTGCGGGTTTAGAGAACCACCTGGATAACTCATATGCAAACTCGCTCTTGCAGCTTTATCGGTTCATTCCAATATTCTACAACACCACCACCAAAAGCTTATTGAACGAGTATCTTCCCAATGACAAAACCACCATTCAGATGTGCCAAAATCCCCAGGGCTCGTCGGTGTTGAATGAATTGGCGTACCTCTTTGATATGATGCACAATGCAGGAGAGAGAAACGTCAACATATGCAACTTTTCGCTTATCTTGTGTGAAAACCCAACTGCAAAGGCACACGGACTTCTAAATAAGGACGACGGGAAGTCGCTCGATGCAGCAGATCTCCAGAATCTAATCGTCACCTTCAACAAGTTTCTTGTGGAGTCAGTGATTAATGACTACATCAGCCAATTCGGGATCAATATCCAGGACATTACCGCCACCCACTACGGGCTTGAATTTTACAATTTGCAAAACGGGTCGTTGACCGAGAAGCAGTGGAGCAACCAGGCAACTGTGGATCTAGTCACGCCTCCGCAAAGCGTGGGGCCCAAGATGAACTATTCCAAGACAGGTCAATACCACACGCAACTCGCCCGGAAAAACCATACGATTCTCACATATTTGGAGCATTCTTTGAATCAGCAAAAGGTGATTGTGCCGTCCAAGCCAACGTCGGTGGAAATCGAGGTGAAGCAGAGCCTTGTGCAAATAGGCCCTGTTCTCCTGATCAACTGCCCCTTATCGGAAGCTGAATTCGAATTGATAAGGAACTACAAGAAGTGGCTTCTTCCGGAATTCTACGCTCTCTTCAGCAACCACGCCAAGAAAGTCATTTTTAAGCCGGTGGTTACCCAGTTCAATCAAAGGGCCGAGAAGTACGAGCTTCAAGGTTACGTTTGTGAAGTGAGCCATGGGCCCCGCTCGGCAAAGGGTCAACACAACTTGGTCAGCTATGTGAGGGTCAAGTCGCCCGCCTCGGGGAAATACCAATGGATGTTGTTCAACGATTTCCTCGTGATGCCTGTGACCCCCGACGACGTGTTTGATCTCTCCCCTCCATGGAAAAAACCGGTGGTGATTGTCTATAGCAACGTTGAGGACCCGAGAAACCAAGAGTTCACATACTTCCACCACGAGACATTCCGGACTTTCAAGCGTCTCGATGATAGCATCCTCTTCAGAGACCATTTCGCCTATGGCATCAGGAACGGGTACAAGAGAGAGTACGAGCTTTTGACGCGCGACGAAGCCCCCGAACCTGGGTCGCTTGTGGCCATTGATGCTGAATTTGTGTCTCTCCGGCCAGAGGTTGCCGAGGTCAGCTACACCGGAATGAGGAATCTACAAAGACCCACGCTCCTTTCATTGGCCCGGATCTCGGCCATTCGAGGCAACCCGGGCCCCAAGCATTGCGTGCCCTTTATTGACGACTACATTCTCCACTGCAAACCCATCTACGACTACTTGACGACATTTTCGGGAATTGAGCCGGGCGACTTGGACCCTGAAACCTCCACGAAAACCCTCGTGACGTTGCAGACGGCTTATCGGCGGCTTTGGCTTTTGTTGAACATGGGATGTGTATTTGTTGGGCACGGGCTTAAGAGCGATTTCCGCTGCATCAACCTCCAGGTTCCGCGGGCGCAAATCAGAGATACGATTGAGTTTTACTACTTGCCTGACTTTAAACGGAAACTCAGCTTGAAGTTCTTGGCCTACGTTGTGTTGAAGGAGGCAGTGCAAACGCGCAATCACGACTCGATTGAGGATGCCACGACGGCTCTACTATTGTACGAGAAGTACATGGAGCTCAAGGCCGCGGGCGAGTTTGAGGGCGCCTTGAGGAAGATCTACAGCGAGGGACAACTGTTGAGGTTCAGGGTACCGGAGTGAAGCAGATATGGAGAACCAATGAACCAATGAACCAATGAGCCAATGAACCAATGAACCAGTGCAGAACCAAGGAACCAATGCAGAACCAAGGAACCAATGCAGAACCAAGGAACCAATGCAGAACCAAGGAACCAATGCAGAACCAAGGAACCAATGCAGAACCAACGAACCAATGCAGAACCAACGAACCAATGCAGAACCAATGCACATCCAACACACACACACACACACATCAACACTGAGGCAATGGGTGCTGGAAGTGGTGCAAGGGAACCAACACCAAGTCTCGCACGTATGTAACTCACTCATTGACATGATGAGCCTCGGCATCTAACCATGTGAGACGCGCTCACTTAACATAGATTCCATGATTGCGATTTGATGATGGCGTAAACACTCAAGTTGAGCCTTGAAGATAGTCGTGTTATTGAAAGTGTGGCCCACACGATGTCCTTGAATATGGCATTTGACCAAAAGTGTCCATTGAGCAGCTGACATTGCATGCAAAGGACTGCTGCTTATACATGAAGTTGTCTTTGCATGACTTTGGAAGATCAAGACACCTTTCCAACCACTCAAATTCGCTTGCTTGGGCTTGTGGGATTTCGAAGGTTAGGTGTTGGCCATCTGAATGCTAGACATTTGGGTGCTGGACATGCTAGCGATGCATTGGCCAAAAAGGCGCTCGCATCTACCCAACTGACCAGTCTTTTCGCAGAGTCCGAGGGAAGACGCTTGAGCCGTTCAAGGGCCGACCAATCCATACTTAAACTTAATTGGGCATTGTCAAACATGGCCCCATCAAGGAATCAAATATGCCCAGTCCACCATCTTTCACTAGGCTTCTTCAAGTCATTAAAAGTAATGAGCACGTTTAGCATACGTACCAGCATCACGTGCAGCGCCCGTTGTAGGCTTCTGGGAGACACCACATTTCACAAGAATCAGAATCAAGTCTTCCGTCATGATTATAATGAGCTCCTGCCACATGCATCATCCTACATCACTCCATTGGAGTATGCCGGGTTGAATGCTCAGAAGTGAAGATTCTCAGACTTCCTGGCACGCAGGTTTGATTCATGTGGACTGCTTTTCCACTTTACACGTCCAGGTTCGCCCGGTGAGAAAGGGGGCCCCTCTAAGCCATGCTGGTGTGGTAATATGCCATCCTTTCTTGAAACAAATTTTGTTCGGCATAGTTTTGGAGGTACGGGGATCTCTTATGCCCAGGAATATCATCGGATTAAATAAGACGGCAGGACCCCGAAGCGATACCAGAACCCAGGTTTGCGCTGGCTTCTTGTTGAGCTATGCAGTGGGCTGCAACTGGCCAATGTTTTGGTCCAAGCTTTAATTGGACAGAGTGCGTTAGTGGTTCATGAAACATAGATGGCCTCTTCTAGGGCTGTTCGAGGCACGGGTGATCACGTTAGCTGTGGGTGATATTGAGGAGGGGAAAATATGAGGCATCATTGAAACGGTGGATAGCATCTCTCGAGATGAAAACTGTCTCCAGATGAATATTCTTGAGCATCGCCTAGATTAATGTAATCGGAAACGGCTCAATCAATGACTGACCTCGGGTGTGAATCCCCACTGAATCTGGATCAATGATTGTTGAAGGGACAAGCGCAGTAATTTTCAGGGCTGTTACGACCGCTAAGATTGCAGGCCTTTGAGAGCACACTTCATGCCGAGATTCCTTGGAGCTTAAACGTTCACTTTGCTGGCTAAGCCATTCTCAATACAGTGACAGGTCATCCGCGGGAACCTTCACCAACGCAATGGAACATATTGAGAATTGAGCATTGACCCATTTCGAAAGTGTTTTCCTGTTGAAGGGTGTCCTAGAGGGTGTTTGAGATTTAAGGTAAATTCGGGTAAAAACTGTCCTTAATATCGAAAAAAGAACAAGAGTAAGAATACTTCATGAATGCTTCATTGCATGCTAATTGCTCAAATAAGAATGGGCTCAGATGCTTTTCCAGTTAACCATGAGGATGGTAGCAATGTCAACAGCATGAAGTATTGGTTTCTCTTAGACACGGATTCCTTGTTAGATTTTCGGTGACTCTTTCTGATTCGCAGCATAGGCGATATTCAGCCCCGCCGCTGTTTCATGATTTAATGTCATAGAATTGACACAGGCAGGCATTTATGGCAAGTGTGGAATACTCATGGTAAATGGCTTGATATGACAAATGACGTGGCTTGAAATATGACTTGGCATGGCAAATGATTTGGCATGGCAAGTGACTTATTTACACACCTTGTGGAAATGAATTGATATGGTTAATTGAATGATTCGTTTCTTGGTACGGTGAATGACCTGGTAACTGACTTGGTATATGACTTGGTATATGACTTGGCATATGACTTGGTATATGACTTGGTATATGACTTGGTAAATGGCTTGGTAAATGGTATACGGCTTGGTAAATGGTAATGGCTTGGCAATGACTTGACAATAGTCTTATAGTAAATAACCTGCTATGGCTCGTAAATAGCAGTACATGATAATAGTAGTGTTCTAATAGCCGTAGTTTCTCTGCAACAATTCCCTGCCTTTCATTATCTTCGCAGTAACCTCCGGGGGAAGCCCTACTTATATACTTGAGACAGCCGCGGGGGCTGCAAATGAGAATCTTCTAGAATGCAGCCGCTATAGTCTGCCGCCTGGTTTCAAAAAGGGAGCTAAGTTTTGAAACGGCCCAACTGGCCTCGGAAGCTTATTGCACTCCTCCTCCCAAGGCTCAGAGGAGGCCCGTATCCCTAGTGGTCGTGCGCGGTCCAATAGTGACGGTTGGCCTGATGATTCACTTGATGCAATATTATCGTTCTTGAGAGATGAGATTATCATTTGCAGCCATTGAAAACCCGGTCTTGGCGGATGCATCTTTGATACTGGGCAAAAGCTTCTCTAGGGTATTGGGGTACATCTGTACATCTCAGCATAGGCTGGCGGCGCTCGCAAGCACCGCAGATCATAACGAACAGCTAACAACCACGCCCACGACACGCATGGACCATGGCACACCACAAGAGCCGCCAAACTGAGGCCCTGGGCTTGTATGCAAGTGCATCCGAACCCGCCATTGACGCATATGCTACAGGGGGGTCCGATAAGGAGCCAACTAGGAAGCCTGAAAAGGAGTCACCAAGGGAGTCTCAAGAAAGTCCAGAGTCTCCAGGAGAGTCAGCGAGAGTGTCTGAAGTGGAGCAAGATCCATCAAGTCCTGTTTCTGTCCCTACAACAAGCCCTGAATCTGCTGAAACAAGCCCTGAGTCTGCTGAAACAAGCCCTGAATCTGCTGAAACAAGCCCTGGATCTGCTGAAACAAGCCCTGGATCTGCTGAACCAAATCCTGAATCTGTTGTATCAAATCCTGAATCTGCTGAATCAAATCCTGAATCTGCTGAATCAAATCCTGAATCAACATCCGGAGCAACACCCAACAAATCCAAGCATTCTCCTGCTAAGGGCAATTACGGCAATCACAACCCACACCTTATAGACTCGCAGGAGACACCACCAACTCACATGGAGGATACACAGCACAAGGCTCGAGGCCACGAAACCCAGAAGCACTCCGATAGCAGTGGAGCCTCAATCGGCACCGAGCCCCCTGGAGCTAGGAATGTTTCGGAAAGCAGCAATCTCATAGAAAGCAGAGACCATTCGGAATCTACCCAAGAGAACCAAGCAGATGATGCGTTGCTTCGAACACCCAGCAAAGCCAACACGGCCAAGAAAGCGCACCCCAAAAAGCATCACGGACGCTTGCAGTCACATGCCAAGGTCCCCGCTCGAACGCCAGTCACTGCGTCCAAACCAAACCTCAATCGGTCCAAGTCCACCGATGCCATATCAAGGAACTCCCGGCCGTCCATCAGGCGAAACAACCGGTCACAGACCAAACTCACCTCTTTTCATCCGCTCACAACTACTATTCTGAACACCTCCACTGGCAGGGCCGTGGTTGGCGTGGCTGGTCTACAGCCCCTTACGAAAACAACTCTGAGAGACAGTACGGGAGCACAAAAGGCTTCGCTGACAAACTTGGCAAAATCAGACCTGAACCAGCTGATCAAGTCGAACAAATCCACTTCTTCTTTAAAGGGCCACAGCAGGTCCAGTGGCTCGTTGAAGGGCTTAAGCTCGCAGCCGCTGGCTGGACTCAAAACCAGCGCCAAGCGAGGCAAGGCCATTTTGCGCTTGAACGAGGATCCGGCGCAAGATGAATTCGAGGATTACAGTGAGCACTCAGGGGAGGAGCTGCATCGGGGAAAGAGTCTACGAGGGGACGAGTCCAGGAGCGAAGAAAATACGGGTATCGGAGCCGGAGCCGAAATGCATATTCCTACCGAGCACACGTCAACTGGAAGCGATCATTGCAATGATGCTAATAGTGGATCTGGATCTAATACCGGTATTGCATCTGATGTCGGCAAGAGATCCAATACAGGAAATGGATCTGATAGTCCAAACAGGGGTCGCAAAGATAGCCTTGGTACTCCAAGTGGGCAAGAGTGCTTGGAAAGTGCTGAAAGAGATGACGAATTTTCACATGAAAAGACAGCAAGAGAATTCAAAGATGAAAACAAGCATACCAAGGCGCAATCTAAAGAGTCCGGCTACGGCATGTTGGTCAGCAGAAACGAATCTGGAGAGCTGCTCAAAAACATGTATGGAGGGTCCTTCTTGCTCTCGCAGTCCACAGGAATGACCCGCAAGCTCGACGGGCAAAACCACATGGGCAAGTCGCATGTCGACCATGATGGCATCGTGTACAAGCCAAATGAGACCATGAGGCCCGACTCTGGTCCCAAAGTCACGCGGGCAAACGCCACCCAGGGCTCATATCAGCCGGACCAGAGCATCTTCAGCAACTTGCAGCGCAACGACTCCAAGTACCTTCTGACGCTCAAAAAGCAGGGCCCTTTGCAGAGGAACTCGACGGGGCCCGCTCAGCATGCGGTGCAGCGTCCGTTGGCGGGACAGGCGGGACCAAACGGCCCCCGGGCTCAAAACTCGGGCCAAAACTTCCTGAGTTACCTTACAAGCAACCAAAACGGCAACCAGGGCCAGAAGCTTGAGACTCGGACCCAGCAGCGGCTTTGGCTCCAGCGAGAAAACTCGTTGATGGACCTTTCTGCGCATTTGGACAGCGGCGCCATCGGCAACTTTTCCAACTTGTCCATGAACAAACTCATGTTTGCACACAATTACAACGGCAGCAGCACCAATGTTAGAGAAGCCGCGTGGACCCCACACACCACCCAGGAACGGATGTCGGGAGCGTCAGTCTCCACGTCGAATGCGTCGGGAGCCTCGAGCGTGGGCGGGGCGACGGCGGCAGGAAACGGAGCCACGGGCTCGCCTACGGGCCCCCATGGGTCGGAGCTGTCAGTGAACATCAATAACATGCTCCAGAACCAAAACGGGTATCTCAGCTCGATCCAGTTGCGAACGGAGTTCGAGCGGTTGAATCGGGAATACGTCAATGTGCGGAGGCACCTGAATCCAGTGGCAGAGATGCTCAGCCGCATGCAGAGGCATGATGTGACGGTGCCAAAGAAGAAGAGCTCGGGAGCTAAAAACGCATACGGCGGAGTCAACAATGCCAATTCCTACAAGGAGTTTGCGCCCAACTGGGCAAAACGAGCCGAGGATATCGGGTCTAAGGTGAACCGGCTTTGGCAGGACGCCTTGCTCCTGAGCACCTCTTCTGTGCCGATGAGAGCCCAAAAAAACGACTAGAGACTTTTGATATTGCGGTCGCGGGAAAGGCATGAAGGGCTGTTGTTGACGGCTACTGACTTACGAAACGGGCTACTTTGCGAAATTCAAACTTGATGAACATGACTCGATTGGTGATATATTAGGGGTTCTGCGGGAGTTGACATGTTGAGACGTTCTTCTTGTCTCGTGAACTTGTTTCGCCGGGCAAAAGAGAGCTAAGCCATGGACCCCCGACCAAAGGCAATCCTCGGAGATCATCTTGCTCTTTGGAATACGGCGTCACAAGGGATAAGATGCTCGACCAGAAAGAATGGCCAGATATGTGGGACATTGGAGCATGACTTGGACATTTGTCCATCTATTTTCGCCGCGTGAGGCCACACACATAGTCCTATGACCGAGAAGGGGAGGCACAAATGTGGTCCTTGAAGCGAGAGTGGTGTGGGGACTTTCTTGATGTGACTGATTCGCATGTGCCAAGCCAAGTGAATGACTGGTTTATCGAGTTTCAGCGACGACCATCCGTGGGCCTGAAAAATTAGGACAATTCATAGACAAGCGAGAGTTCTGTCCTCTCTTCTCTCCCTCTTCTCCTCTCTCCTCTCTTCTCCTCTCTTCTCTCTTCTCCTCTCTTCTCTCTTCTCCTCTCTTCTCTCTTCTCCCTCCTCTCTTCTCCCTCTTCTCTTCTCTCTTCTCCCTCCTCTCTTCTCCTCTCCCCCCAATCTCATTCTCGCCTCAACCTAACCTTGTCTCTGCTTGTGCTTGCCATTCGACTTGCAATACACATAGACCTTGCCCTTTCTACGCACCATGTAGCAGTCAGCACAGAACTTCTTGACGGAGGTTCTAACCTTGAACAGCCTGAAGGGCGCCACAAAAAGGGAGGGCGCATAGGCCAGGGTAGGCACGGCAAGCGCCGTAACGGGAAGAGGGCGTGCGATGGCTCGAGCAACGGAGGCCAAGTGGAACATGGTGTAGTGCAAAAGCCTGCGCAGCGGCGAGAAAACGACCCGGGAGTAGTGGGAGTACTACCCATGTTATGAGCACGGCACGCCCCAGGGCGAGCATAAAAGCCAAGCGCTTATCCACCATTTCGCAACCGCCCGCTGTTCTGATGAACAGAAGGGTCTATTTCAACTATCATGGGGGTATTGGGCGGGTGGAAGTTCCGTGAAATTGGGGTGGAAGAGGGCGTGGTTCTAGACTGGGGATCCATTGGGTGCAGGATCCGGGATGCTGATGGCTTCCTGGTCCTGATGGCTTCCTGGTCCTGATGGCTTCCTGGTCCTGATGGCCTCGGGGCTCTCGATTTGGCCCCTCTTGTGTTGCTATTGCCCTGTTATTGCCGTGTATCTATCGTTGATATCAATGTGGGAAGTTGGGAATGCCAAGAAACTCAATCACAGACGCTCTATGGACAGCACGCGGTCAAAGCGATACCTGATTCATAATGACTTGATTGGGACATTCCACTTAGTCATCTGGATGACTAATCTGGATGACTGGTCTGGATGACTGGTCTGAATGACTGGTCTGGATGACTGGTCTGGAGGACTGGTCTGGATGGCTGGTCTGGATGACTAATCTGGATGACTCTCCCAGAAACTGCAGGACCAAGTCTAATTGCTGTGGACCTTTGGGTGTACATAGGCAGCGTTCTTTGAGCAAGCGTTGACATTCAAGCAAGGAAATCGTGTCGAATACGATCAGACAAAGGGCGATGTGGTCCATAGTCCATGGCGGGCCACGTGACGCCGCAACCTGCTTTGGGCGAGGAACTCGGCTTTATTGCGCCTTGTGGTGCCTCTTGGTGCTTCTTGGTGCACCAGCTTGTTATGGAATGGGGTCGTGGTATGGCATCTTGCCGATAGGGTCAGAAAGACGAGCTAGGGCCAATGGAGCCAGTGGCTAATGGGCAGCAGGTGCTTTCGCACAATAGACCAGCTTGAGCCTCCATATAGGCGAAACCCTGGCATCAACCAAGCCAGCCCCAGGCTTGCTTCTCCAAAGAAGTCCTTTTGGGCTATGCATGATCTAGACCTGCATATGGAAGCGGGTGGTGCTAGGTCAAACCTTGGTAATTCTGGTGGAGCCATCAGATCAGTGAGGACCAGGATCCGATTAAGGGTTAGGGCCGGTCTGGGCCAAGGTCTGTCAGATTTAGCCACGGTCAGGGTCAAGGACTGTCAGCGTCCGTCTGGGTCAGGGCAATCAGCGTCCGCCTGGGTCAAGGACTGTCAGCGTCCGTCTGGGTCAGGGCAATCAGCGTCCGTCAGGGTCAAGGACAATCAGCGTCCGTCTGGGTCAGGGCAATCAGCGTCCGTCAGGGTCAAGGACAATCAGCGTCCGTCAGGGTCAAGGACCGTCAGGGACCATCTTTGAAGTCTCAGGACCGCCATTTACGCCATTCCTGTCCTCCGCATCTCGCAATGACATCGCCTTGGTCTTTACCCCTCTCTTTATGACCGACTCCCTTGTTCCAGGAGTCAACGACGCCTAAGCCCTAGACGCAACCAAAAATTCCCGAAAACTGGATGGATACACTGGGCCCTTTTGGTGATATCTTCTAGAACCTTTGACGTGCTTATTCCAATTTTCCCTCATTGGTTGAACACCTCTTTACCTATGTGGATGTCACATCAGGTGGGGCGCTACCCATGGGTACAATTGGTGCCATGTGTGGCTACAAGGTGGAAGCGTGGATAACACGCATGAAGCGAGGCGGGTCGAATTCCCACCGTCCACCTTTGAGGCAACGTCGGCGTTTCCCCGCATGTCGCCTCAGATACCTTTGAGGCAACGTCGGCGTTTCCCCGGATGTCGCCTCAGATACCTTTGAGGCAACGTCGACGTTTCCCCGGATGTCGCCTCAGATACCTTTTTCGGGCAAACTGGCCCGGGACCCTTGGCTGGCTTTCCGTCAAAACTAGCTCAAACAGAGTGGTCACTTTTACCATATAAGTGAAGGTGGCTCCTTCGTTTGAGGATCATCTACAAATGCACTCCTCTGAGCGCTGGACATGATCAAAGAAACGAAAAGGGACTAGTATCTTCTGGAAGATCACACAGGCCACGTCTTGGCGTATTTTTCATTCCTGCTTTAATTCGAACCATTTCGCTATTGATGCGAATATACGCTGATGCTCTGTGAATATTCAAATTGAGGGTTAATTTCTGATTATTGGAGATAACTGTCCTATTCAAGACAAATCGAATTTCAATCCGTTAAGTAAATTGATTCAATGGTGGATTTAGATACCGCCACCGTTTGCGACCTGATTAGTCTCGGCATGTCTCGGCATGTCTCGGTATGTCTGCTTGTCTCACCTCCAAAAGCATTCAATACTAGCCTGTTGTAGACTTTTTGCCACCACGATATACTTACTACTGCAATGACACGTCTCTATGTAAATGTGTTTGGTAACTTGGAGCATACCATCACTGATCTCTGTATGGCTATTCTATGGTGTGTAACACCGGATCTATAGCAACTCTTCACCAAGATAGATTGGTCCCGCACGTGCTCGCCAGCCTTGTAAGATCAGTTGCCTGAATACACTCGATAACAAAGATTGAAGAAGGTGGACAGTATACCGTGGGTGACTCTTCCACAGGCTAGCCATACTGCTGCCATAGTCTATCCAACCCGCTGCCATAGTCTATCCAACCCGCTGCCATACTCCTAGCCTGGTGTTAGGGCCCAGATGTTGGTTCCATTCCTTTCCTTTTCCTCCACCTCATTTAGTCCTCTCGCTTAGTGAATGGACTCCAGCACAAAAGGATGTCGCTGAATTGAGGAGTGTCAAATGTTGTTGAATTGAGGAGCGACAAAAGGATGATTGAGGGGTGGTGCAGTCTGCAGCAAGGCTCAGGTGCCAAGCTGTTGAATTCGGGTACCGAACACGGTCACCAACTTTCGAGGGGGCTGCGAGGGACGGGAGGCCCATCTTGGTGCTTTGTTTATGCCTCTCACCAAATCTTCTCTCGTTTATTTGCATCGACGGCCATAGTCTGGGGGCAAGGGTCTGCCTTTGGCTCCAAGACCAGTGTCTTTGTGTGTATGAGAACTTGTTCATGATAATAGCTAATGCTTAGGCACCTGAGGAAACCAACCGTTTTCAGTAAACGAGATTCTGTGTGGCCGAAAAGCACATATCTTTTGAACCGCTTTACCTGAAGTCCGCCACGACTGCAATTTGCAAGCCTCCAAATCGGTCGAGCATGTGTGGTACCTCGGCTCCAACACACATGAAAGTGGTGTACTGAACAATTTCTGAAAACCTTCTGGCCAGTAATCTGTACACGCGACTTTGAAAAGTGTAACAGTGTAGCAGTGTTGCAGTGTTGCAGTGTTGCAGTGTTGCAGTGTTGCAGTGTTGCAGTGTTGCAGTGTTGCAGTGTTGCAGTGTTGCAGTGTTGCAGTGTTGCAGTGTTGCAGTGTTGCAGTGTTGCAGTGTTGCAGTGTTGCAGTGTTGCAGTGTTGCAGTGTTGCAGTGTTGCAGTGTTGCAGTGTTGCAGTGTTGCAGTGTTGCAGTGTTGCAGTGTTGCAGTGTTGCAGTGTTGCAGTGTTGCAGTGTTGCAGTGTTGCAGTGTTGCAGTGTTGCAGTGTTGCAGTGTTGCAGTGTTGCAGTGTTGCAGTGTTGCAGTGTTGCAGTGTTGCAGTGTTGCAGTGTTGCAGTGTTGCAGTGTTGCAGTGTTGCAGTGTTGCAGTGTTGCAGTGTTGCAGTGTTGCAGTGTTGCAGTGTTGCAGTGTTGCAGTGTTGCAGTGTTGCAGTGTTGCAGTGTTGCAGTGTTGCAGTGTTGCAGTGTTGCAGTGTTGCAGTGTTGCAGTGTTGCAGTGTTGCAGTGTTGCAGTGTTGCAGTGTTGCAGTGTTGCAGTGTTGCAGTGTTGCAGTGTTGCAGTGTTGCAGTGTTGCAGTGTTGCAGTGTTGCAGTGTTGCAGTGTTGCAGTGTTGCAGTGTTGCAGTGTTGCAGTGTTGCAGTGTTGCAGTGTTGCAGTGTCACAGCTAGTTGCAGTCACAGCTAGTTGCAAGCTGGTTGTACCCACTAATCATGCCAAGTATATCAGGCTCATCCAGTTGGCTTTCCACGCATTCGTGCCTATAGGTTCTTTCTGTAGTGGTTCCTCCCTCGGTATTAATTCTGATGGACGCATGTAGCCAGACCGACTTGGCGAATCATTTTTCGAAGAGATGAAGCACGCAGCAAGATGTGTTCGGGTATGCAGAGCCACGGTCCCCGTAGAGCTCTTTTCTGCCTCTCTTCGTTCCACCGATTGTAGCCCCTGACCAAGCTATCCTGGAGTATTTGGATGTAACACAAATGATAATAGCCACTCTTATGAGGGCACGCGACACAGTCTTGCGGCCGTAGTAAATCACCCCGCCCATTCTCCAAGCCCACGCTCATTACTCGTGATTGTTGCACCTGTCATGGCGATGCTGACGATGTCCTGCAATTGACTGGGTTGGCTTGTGACTGACTTCGGACGGCGATACCTACCAGGCTGTCACATTCCTCAGATCCTGGTGTGTACACGTATGAAGCCACTAGCGTTGGCCGTCAGCTATGTTGAGGAGTGGCTTAAAGGTATCGGGGCTGCTGTCTTCTCTGCGCTGTTGATCGGCCACAATTCATCAAGTCCCGGCCACCTTGGATGCTGCAATATCCATGGAGAATGTTTCACTGTACACGTTCCAACGCCTTGCAACATTGGAAACAGCAATCTAGAAATTTAAAGCAACAACTTATGCTTGATTTGTATCCTTCATATCAATCCACAACTCGAATAACCCCGTCCTGCTTGAACTGGCTGTAAAATAACCCTCACTTCTGCGTGAAAAATTGCAGCCATCTCTTTCGGTCTCGAGTGTTTCACATACCCCTTAATGGATCATACCAATGAAAAAATTGACGGCAGTAAAAAATGCGGAACATCGCTCTTATTTATACCTTTTGCTTTTACTTGGCCTAGATTCCCGTCATGCACCGGTGTATGCAAAGCGCTGTGGCATGCAAAGTGCTGTGGCATGCAAAGTGCTGTGGCATGTGCAAAGCGCCAAGGGGCGGGCATTGAGGGCGTCCAGGGGCGACTATATATATAGGGCCTTGCCCCAGGCGGACGAGCATTCATGGCAAGATTTCAAGGGGCACATTCTAGTGCAAATCCACCCTTCCTCACTACACAGGCACTTTATAGCCACTGGGCAAACTTACCAATTCCTTATCAATAGTTTCACTTTGGGTTGGCCATCTGAAGCAAAGGCCCCGCTTGATTTTTGCGGGGGATGTGACATAACTCCATCCCGAGGAGTCGCCCCAGGACGCCAATCTGCCTGGTACACTGGCCAAGATATTCTGTACCTACTTTGCTTCCATATGCAGGTTTACACTCCCACGCTATGTATGAAGCTCTTGGGGACGATCTTGCTATGTAGCACTCGTGCTTTGGCTTCGTGCGGGGGTTGAGAGAGAGTCTAACCGTGCAGGATCGTCATATTGAAGCAGCCAAGCAGTTCCAAGGATCACAATGCGATTACATGAGCCAACTTCAAGAGCAGGCATGGCTTGCTACTGCACATAAGCGGACCATTGGAACGAGGTGACTGATGAAACTGCCCCAGTTCAAGTAGTCCACGGCATAGTGCCCTATGGATGCCTCGAATTTACTGAAGCTGTCCCTGCTTTTTACTGCGTTGCTGTGAGCCTGGTTCTACGGTTGATACCGAATGAGTATATTACTATGCGCTGGCTTAGTGTCTCTTGGACTCAATGATGATCTTGTTCATCTCCTCGAGCTTCTTCAAAGCTCTCTTGTGAGTACCCAATCTCTTCTTGGCCAACTTCTTGGCTCTCTTCTCAGCGGTGTTTCTGATCAACTCGATCAATCTTCTCTCGTATGGGGCCAAGCCGGACACCTCCGAGACAATGCTTCTGACAAAAGCGGTTCTCTTGCCCAAGGCTCCCTTAGAGCGGGAAGGTCTTGGGGCAACCTTGGATGGGGTAGTTTTGTGACCCTTGTTCAATCCAACAGCAATACCTAATGTTAGTAACGGACTATCAACGCTTGCCTCTCGGTGCGAAGGCCTCCATTTTTATACACCTGCTTCCATAAACGACTTGAGGAATGTTCCGTGGCTGCAATTATCCTGCTAGCTCTTCGACTCCCATGGCTCTGACTTCCATGGATCTTCGGAGCTCTGGTTGGCTATGTGATGATGACTCTTGGATATTCGAAGGTTTGCCTTGCAGAAGCTTTCCGGTACACCTGGCGGAATGTGGATGGATGTGAGTTTCAGTTATCATGGGCTTAGCGGTTGGAAATTAGCCTGCCTTATTGGGTTTGATGTATCGAATTGATCGGGGATATTTTGCTTGGCGGATAAATATGGCAATTCGTCTTGCCGTATGGGCGGTGGATGCTGGTCAATTTAATGGCCCTGATGAGTACATACCAGTTCTAGCCATTTTGTCTATGATTGTATTAAGAAAGATTCGAGGTAGTTGGCGAAGAGGAAAAATTTTCTGGGGGTGCGACAGCCACCGCGCGGTGTATGGATGCGGGCACGTGCTGGGGATGCGAGCACACCCGCGGCGGCCAAGCCGGAAACTGCACATAGAAGCATCGGGCGCGTGATATTGAGTCACGTGATGCGTGCGACTGCTTTTCCGCCCGTCTGCCCGTCTCACCTGCTGACCCGTGTCTCGATGCCATGCAGCGTACCTATAGCTACCGCAAGCCTGGACATGTAGTATCTCGAGCCTGGCCGAGTGCCGAGCTGTTGCAGGACAATAATCGCCTGGCTGAGTCTATTGATTGTATATACAAGAGGGTGTCCAGACAGGCATGCCTTCCAGGATCATTTTCTAGCTGCAGGACTACCAGGTGCTTGCGTTTGATTGCGGAGCCTGGCATTCTGAGTCACGGGGTCAAAGGGTCGTTCGGGACATCCAGAGTCCTTCTTCGCATGTCCAGCTCACGTTTTTGCGCATTCAGATCCCGATAAACACCAGCAGAGGAGGCAGATAAGCAAACGGGCAGATGGGAGGTATTCATCATGCAGTCCCTGCTCAATCCACGGTGATGGGCCCTAGATCATGACCGTACTCCTCCAATTTCCCCACTAATTCCTCCGTGGACAACACACAGTGGTGCTTCAAAAAGTCCCGCCACTCAAGTGGCTCGTACCGGTCTCTGTACACATATGGATACAACGCACGCAAAAGCTTGGACCTGCCCACGGTGATCTTCTTGCCCAGAGCCAGAATATGATAAACTGTGGTAGGAGAGCCCTCCGAATTGGCCTTGATCTCCTGCGCACGCATGATGTCGTAGCGTAACCGCCATCCCTTAAGCCCCATGGTCTTTTCGCGGGCCGGCTTGTCTTTCAACAAGTACTGGTCCAAGCCGCCTTCCTTGGTGATGGTTCTGAGCACCTTGGTGGACACCCGCGTCTTGATTTGCTTGCCTAGCGTCTCGGACCAGAGTTTGGCCTTCACGATGTTAGGCAAATGAGCCCGCAAGTTCTTATTGCCTGATTCAGAACACGTCTTGGACCGCTTGCGCTGCAAACCGCCATACAAACCACGATTCTGCCTTTTGAAAAACATTGCCTCGTACTTGTACTCCGGGTATGCGGGATTTTGCTTGGGGATTGACCGACGGGGGAGACTGTCGCCTGCCTTGTAGACTGTGGAGTCCACGGGCTTGGCGTACTTTGTGATTTTGAAGTACTTCTCTGCATGCAGAAATGGACTGCTGCTGAACCCACGGTTGGCGGCTCCGAGGCCGAGGGACCGGCTGACAAGCCTGGAGTTGAAGAGACCGCTGAACATGGCTGGGGTATAAGGGGTGAGAAATTTTTGGTAGCGCTCGGGCCTGTGCACGTGCCCGCACACGTGAACCCCTTGATCATCTGTTTTGTGCTGATGTCACGTGCTCAATCACGTGCTCAATCACGTGGGCGCAATTGCAGATTCCGCGTCCTTTTGGCGGTCGGCATGAGCACGGTGTGCAGGGGATTTTCCGAGACGAAATTGGGGGTTATATGCACGCTGGCATACAGAGGCTCTGGTTGGAAAGATGGACGCAATTTATGCCGTGCATATGCAGGATGCAACAGCTGCGGAACCATGTACTGCTCGTTGTGGTTCGTGAAAAATGCGGGCCTTGGGCCGTGCCCCCGGAAACTGATAGGCCCGGAGAAAACACGGCCTATGTGCAGTACCGATGCATGATCTATGTGCCATACAGATGTATGCGACTCTATATGCAATATGGTCTCGGAAAAGACTTTGTGTGCAGTACTCATTTCGCAAGATTCAGGGCAGTACAAAGTCTGTAAAGCATTCAAGTGAATGCAGCGCTGCAAAACAATTTCCAGTGAGCCTTCTCCTGCCTGAGTAAGCCAGTATGGCTGACACCAGGCGTCCGGATCATCTGCCATGTGCAGGCTAATGCATAAAAGACGCAAGTGCGAGTTTTGATATCGCACCAAAAGGCAGCACTCACAGCAACATCAAGGCACGACGCTGCGTCACTGACACCACAGCGTCGTAAATTGTGAAACAAAGGAGAAACACTTCAAGCGGACATATGTATCAGTCGGCAAATGTGTTTGTACCCCCGCCAGTGCCCCCTGTAAAAGCCACGGCCCCGCCGCTGCCTCAGGTGCCCCATTTGCCATGCTACTGGTGTACGGTCCGCGGCCATCGCTAAAGTGCACTCCTGCACGCCTCCCCAGTTAGCGTCTCGCTTTTTTTCTGCCCAACTCCCTACCATATCCCTAATTTCTCCGTCATCTCTGTCCTGATACACTTCCCGTGGCCGCCCCCATCCCCATTCGCGAGCGTTCTTGAAGGGTCTTATTTAATCCCTGCATACCATCACGGCCCAAAATTTACAAATTCCTCAAAACCCCTGCGTAGTGGCGTGGAGTACTACTGAAGCAAACACTCACTCACCAAACGGGTGTTTCACCAGCCACTTCTATCTGCGTCCACCATTGGTTACCAGTGGCCTCTAGTGAGCAGCATTGAATCGGGCGACGCTTAAAACAGCTTGAAATCCTTAATCAGTGCAGCCACTGACGCCTAGTGCACTTGAGACTTTGCTCAGCGAAGCTAGTTGGCGTCCATTTCGCCAGCATTATAGAGAGTCCAAATCAGGATCATTTTTCGACATGAGTGACTTTGCCAAGCTGATTCTCGGGCTTGCTTCCAAAAAGGACCCCAATGGCGGCGCCGGCGCTGGGGTAGGCGCCAACGGTATCAACGGAACCGCCTTTAGTGGCGACCAGACGCTGGAGAAAAGCCAGTTTTTGCCCAAGCCGAAGCGTTTGGCTTCTGCTCCCACTACAGCCCTCTCAGACCAGCTGTCGGTTTATGGCACCAACTCCAAGCCCATAAATGATCAGTTCTCCGGTCACTCTCAGATGGCGCCCAAGTTCCTCAATGAATTACAGCCCTACTGCTCCAATTACTCAAATGACCACGTGAATGTGGCTGAAGCGGCGCCTCTGCATGCAAAGCATCCGAACCCCAATCCCCCGCAGAAAGATGCTCTTCTTTCGTCGTCTCCGCTGTCAAGTTCGTCGGCCCAGCCGCAGCCGGTGATCATTACCACTGATGAAAAGGGGAAAGCAACCAACTTCTCGTCGCAGCCGAGGGGTAAGTTGAAGGTCAACATCATTGGGGCTCGTGATATGCTAGTGTCGGAATTTTCCCAGCCCTACGTGGTGTCCACGTATGAGAGCTCCGAATACGTCAACAACGCTACTCCCTCCTTGAGTAAGTCGCCTCTTCCCAAGCCAGGTATGGCGGTGGCGCAGCCAAAGGACAAAAGGCCAGCTTTGTACCAGAGACAGGCTCTGCATCTCAATCTCCCGGGAAGCAACAGCAACCCGGTATGGAACCACGAAGCCGTGTTTGACGTGGTGGGCACAAAGTCCCAATTGGAGATTTCCGTCTACGATGCTGCTAAAGATGATGCCTTTTTGGGACAAATCAGGTTGGCTCCAGACACTGACCGTGCCACTTCCGATGCCTCTCTGGATGCTCAATGGTTCCCTCTCTGCGCACGCGTTGTGGGCGAGCGGGTCTTGGGCTCCCTACAGATCAAGTGGGAGTTCACTTTTAATGACTCCAAGAAGCTGTATGGGCCCGACGACTTCGAAGTGCTCCGGCTTTTGGGTAAAGGGACTTTTGGTCAAGTCTTCCAGGTGCGCAACAAGGACAACGGTCGCATTTACGCCATGAAGATCTTGTCGAAAAAGCTCATTGTCAAGAAGAAAGAGATCGCCCACACCATTGGCGAGCGAGACATTTTGGTGCGCACGTCGGCCGCAGCCTCGCCTTTTATCGTGGGACTCAAGTTCTCCTTCCAAACTCCCACTGACCTTTACCTCGTCACCGATTACATGTCCGGAGGAGAATTGTTTTGGCACTTGCAGAAAGAAGGTCGCTTTGGCGAAGACAGGGCCAAGTTCTACATTGCGGAGTTGGTGCTTGCCCTCGAGCATTTGCACGATAATGATATTGTCTACCGTGACTTGAAACCCGAGAACATTTTGTTGGATGCAAATGGGCACATTTCTTTGTGTGATTTCGGGCTATCGAAGGCTAACTTGAACAACGACGGTACAACAAATACGTTTTGCGGCACCACCGAGTACTTAGCCCCCGAGGTATTGCTTGACGAAACGGGGTACACGAAGATGGTGGATTTCTGGTCCTTGGGAGTGTTGATATTTGAGATGTGCTGTGGGTGGTCACCGTTTTATGCCGACAACACCCAGCAAATGTACAAGAATATTGCCTTTGGCAAGGTCAGATTCCCCAAAGAGGTGCTTTCCCCGGAAGGGCGGTCATTTGTGAAGGGGCTCTTGAACCGGAACCCAAAACACCGATTGGGAGCCGTCAACGATGCGCGGGAGTTGCGCGAGCACGCATTCTTCCAGGATATCGACTGGGCGCTATTTCGGGCCAAGAACATTCCGCCGCCTTTCAAGCCCCACTTGGCTTCGGAGACAGACACGTCGAATTTCGACCCCGAGTTCACCAACGAGTCGACTTCAGTTCTCAAAAAACACATTGACATGGGCTCAACGCCGCTCTCACCCGGCATCCAGGCCAACTTCCACGGCTTCACGTATGTCGACGCATCCGCCATGGACGACCATCTTGGGAAGTCCCATCGCCACAACGCTTTCAAAGGACCGGGTTCGTTTATTCCTGGCAACCCCGATCTTCCTCCAGACGATGAGGTGATTGAGGAGCAATTCGATGAGGCTGATGAGATGGACATCGATGTGGAACATAACCACAGCGAGGAGTTTGTCAACGGCAGATTCGACTTATAGGTGATGATTCAGGTATGAGCAGGCTTAAAAGCGGTGACCCGTGAAGAGGGACTGGCTGGTAAGGCACGAGGCAAGGTGCCCCCCAGGCAAATCACCAGGTAACGTGCGCCACCAGGCAAACCACCAGGTAACGTGCCCCACCAGGCAAACCACAAGGCAGACAGCGACGGAGGATGGTCGCGAGCATAAGAATTCTCAAGTATAAAGGGCAGGGTGTGCAATAATGGACGCGCTTTTCTAAAGCAGCACACAAGGGCTTCGGGCGAGTCTTGCCATTAGTCAGTGGCAAGCATTGCCTCGAGACTGTGGCGGCCCTAGCGAGGGCCTATGTATTTATATTGTTAAACATTTAATTCTCGAACCCACGCCCGTGCATCCGGCGGGCGCGCCTGGTGGTACGAAAACATCACCACGCCACACCATACCATTCATCCGGCCCCACACACCATCCATCTGGCCCCCATACACCATCCATCCGGCCCCCATACACCATCCATCCGGCCATTCCTTACCCCAGCCATGATGAGCGGGGTCCGAAAGCGAAGCAAGCGCAGCAGCAGCCACAACATCCCCGCTCGCCATGCCGAGAGCGAGCTTGGCGCCGGCTTCCGCCATCGCAAAGAGAAGAATGTCCAGCTCCACGATGAAGCCGACTTGGTCAATTTCCGGGCAGACAATATCCGGCGCTTCGCCCAGAACCAAGAGCTCCTCCAGAACGTGGTGCTGAACTTGGTCCACACGTCCCGCATCAAGCCGCCACGCGTGTTCCCGGAGCCATCAGAGCAGCACGCCAGCCAAAGCGACCCCGAGCTCGAGAAACTTGTGCAGGACGCCAATTCTTCCGAGCTCTTGGTGTTCAGCGATATCCGTCTCATGCAGGCCAAGTCCAGGTTGCTTGGAGCAGAGATCCTGCAGCAGGCAGGCGTGAAGGCCGGCGAGGGCGTGTTTTCGGCGGAGTCAGCATTCCAGAAGGGCGCCTGTGAAACGCTCGCCCAGCTCCAGAGTGAGCACCGGTTTGGTGGCTCCGACCTGGACGTGTTGGAGCGCATGGAGGAGGCTCTCACGCAAATCCAGGAGCAGTGTGCAGAAAAGTACAACACAAGGCTCCGGGCCAGCCATGTGCGGTATACAAAGACGTCCATAGGAGCCACGGCGCTAGATCCTCACGCTGTGGTATCAAGGGCACCGTCTGGGTACAATGTGCGGGAAAGCAGCGGCGATTTTCTGGCTCCGATGGACGAAGGTGCCGGCCACACGAATTCACGGGTGAACCAGGACGAGCAGATGTTCCGCGAGAACACAGGCTCGAGGTTCGGGGGCTCGAGTGAGCCCGTGGGAGCGACTGGTGGGTCAAGCCAAGGCTTGGGACCTGAGAGCCAGGAGCTGGACGCTGCTGGCCAGAAGGTGAGGCACGCGACTCAAGCAATTAGTCAGAACCAGCCAATGGGCCATCAGCCAATGGATCACCAGCCAATGGATCACCAGCCAATGGATCACCAGCCAATGGATCACCAGCCAATGGATCACCAGCCAATGGATCACCAGCCAATGGATCACCAGCCAATGGATCACCAGCCAATGGATCACCAGCCAATGGATCACCAGCCAATGGATCACCAGCCAATGGATCACCAGCCAATGGATCACCAGCCAATGGATCACCAGCCAATGGATCACCAGCCAATGGATCACCAGCCAATGGATCACCAGCCAATGGATCACCAGCCAATGGATCACCAGCCAATGGATCACCAGCCAATGGATCACCAGCCAATGGATCACCAGCCAATGGATCACCAGCCAATGGATCACCAGCCAATGGATCACCAGCCAATGGATCACCAGCCAATGGATCACCAGCCAATGGATCACCAGCCAATGGATCACCAGCCAATGGATCACCAGCCAATGGATCACCAGCCAATGGATCACCAGCCAATGGATCACCAGCCAATGGATCACCAGCCAATGGATCACCAGCCAATGGATCACCAGCCAATGGATCACCAGCCAATGGATCACCAGCCAATGGATCACCAGCCAATGGATCACCAGCCAATGGATCACCAGCCAATGGGTCACCAGCCAATGGATCACCAGCCAATGGATCACCAGCCAATGGGTCACCAGCCAATGAGTCCGAATCAGCCAATGGGTCACCAGCCAATGGATCACCAGCCAATCAGTCCGACCCATCCAATGAGCCCGAACCGGCCAATGAGTCCGAACCCAATGAGTCCGAACCATCCAATGAGTCCGCATCAAGCATTGAGCCCAAAACAAAACTATAACGAGTTCGACGAGATGATCAAGCCGCCCGAAAAAAGAGGCAGCCGTGAAGATGAGCTTAGTAATCTCGGCGTGAATATGGACGATTTGGACCGGTTCTTGGCAGACCCCAGTCACGGCAACAGCGAGATGGACGAGATGGATGCACTCATGAACTTTGACCAGGACATGGACGGCGACCAGGGCCTCCACAACGCGGATTCCATGGATGATTCTTTCGGGGTGGACTTTTTGAGTCAAATGGACTAGACCGGCCTGGCTTGAGTTGCGCTTGACGATTTCGCAGGGATTGATCAAGGCGGCCAAGTTTCTTTCACATCCTCTACAGATTTACAGTCGCTTTTGGGGAAAACGACCGCTCCTTAGGCAGCGGCGGATACCATGCATGAGTCGATGGCCCGGCCCAGCCCGCATGGCCATCGCCTGGCCAATCGGTGATATCAGCCAAGGATCTACAAGCATCATACAATTCCATACGGGTCTTGGAAAAGTATGTGTTGCATGCGAGAAATTCGTGGCGGATGAATGCAAATCATCGGGTGTACTCGCGTGACCAGTCGAAATGTCCAAGATGAAACCTGGGCTGTGCAACCTTGCAGATGAGAAGACCCATGAGACTCTGTTGGCTGTCTTTCTTTGTTCAATGACGTTGGTGCCTTGAAATCTGCACAAGGGTCTATATTTCCTCGAGCCTGTTGGTCTGTTGGTACCGACACTACTTTACACAATTCTATGGAGATCTCCACGGGAATTTTTTGCGGGGCGAACGATCAATGGGGCCATGGTTCTCAGGTTTGACAGTATGTGTCTTTTCTCTGGCAAAATTGAGTCTACTCTCAGTTCCGTGATGCGAGTTTTGGGGCATCCAAGTGGAAAGACTAGGGGGTAAGGGCAAAATAGATTGACTCTCGATGCACCCTGATGAGTCAGGTGCCTTCTTGTGATTTACATAAGCCCGGCCCGAGTCAGAGATGGTGCCAGAGATGGTGCCAGAGATGCAGATTTCGAAGCATCCTTTAGCTGAGGTGGTGGTTTTGACGAATGAATTTTGACAAGACCCTTAGGGCGAGGACGAAGGACAGACCTCGGACATACCCCACAGACTCCGGACCGACTGCGATGACCAAATTTTAATACTTGGGTGGGGATTTCCAACCGAAGCGTTGGATGCTTGTAGAGTCGACCGTACCTGCATGCCCCATAGCGGCCAGGCTAGGCCAGGCACCCAGCGGAACCACAGCGGAACCACAGCGGAACCACAACTTGAACCGGGAGCTGGAGCGAATATACGCCACAGCATTCGGCATGATTTAGGGTCCAGGGGAACCGGAGCGTCATTACGAAAACCCGGGCGTACGTAGCGTCACTGGCTGCAGAGTACTGACTACTGACCACTGAGACTGAGACTACTGAGACTGAGACTACTGAGACTGAGACTACTGAGACTGAGACTACTGAGACTGAGACTACTGAGACTACTGAGACTACTGAGACTACTGAGACTCAAACCACTGAGACTACTGAGACTACTGACTTCTGAGACTAACGCGCCGACAGACCGACTCAAGGATTCAAAAGCCGTCTTGCATAGAACACTCAAGTGCCAGCGCTTCCCTAATTGCTGGCTCCAATCATACTGGGTGTAGTGGCTTGGTGCAGTGGCTTGGTGCAGTGGCCTGGATGGCCTGCGATCGGCCGGCGCGCGCGGCCACTTCACAAAGCTTCATCACTACACCGCCTTGTCTACATTGCCTTGTCTACATTGCCTTGTCCACACTGTCTTGTCCACACTGCCTTGTCCACACTGCCTTGTCCACACTGCCTTGTCCGCACTGACGCTTGTCCACTTCTCGCACAAGCACTTCGTCAGACTCCCCGAGTCGGCGCATCCACATCTTCGAGGCAGCGTCCACTAGAACACGGTCCCGGTCGTTGCCCACCACGCCACTCTACGGCCCTCCGGCAAGGACATTCCAAGTGCACAAGGCCTCTGGCGCCATCCATTGGCCTTTAATAATTGAAACAGTCAACAACCGACGAGGCGTTGGCGGATAGATTGTGGATTCTCTGATTGGTTGACCAATTTGATTGGTTGTTCTTGGTTGATTCCTGATTGGTTGGTTGATTCCTGATTGGTTGGTTGATTCTTGATTGGTTGGTTGATTCTTGATTGGTTGGTTGATTCTTGATTGGTTGGTTGATTCTTGATTGGTTGGTTGATTCTTGATTGGTTGGTTGATTCTTGATTGGTTGGTTGATTCTTGATTGGTTGGTTGATTCTTGATTGGTTGGTTGATTCTTGATTGGTTGGTTGATTCTTGATTGGTTGGTTGATTCTTGATTGGTTGGTTGATTCTTGATTGGTTGGTTGATTCTTGATTGGTTGGTTGATTCTTGATTGGTTGGTTGATTCTTGATTGGTTGGTTGATTCTTGATTGGTTGGTTGATTCTTGATTGGTTGGTTGATTCTTGATTGGTTGGTTGATTCTTGATTGGTTGGTTGATTCTTGATTGGTTGGTTGATTCTTGATTGGTTGGTTGATTCTTGATTGGTTGGTTGATTCTTGATTGGTTGGTTGATTCTTGATTGGTTGGTTGATTCTTGATTGGTTGGTTGATTCTTGATTGGTTGGTTGATTCTTGATTGGTTGGTTGATTCTTGATTGGTTGGTTGATTCTTGATTGGTTGGTTGATTCTTGATTGGTTGGTTGATTCTTGATTGGTTGGTTGATTCTTGATTGGTTGGTTGATTCTTGATTGGTTGGTTGATTCTTGATTGGTTGACTGAGTTAATTGGACCGATCTATTTCTGATTGGCCCATTCCTGATTGGCTGATTCTTTGCCTCTTCTTTGACCACCCCATGTTAGCCCCCAAATCAGTCAGAGACCAGCAGCAGATGCGCAGCAGGCTAAAACACCAGAAGCTCCGCATCAGCTTCTTCGGCTACATCGGCGTGTTGTTGTTCCTCGCACTACTACAGTTGATCGGCGTCTTCTTCTTCGCCAAAGGCTTTCTTCTTTCTCGCCTGGTGCTCCCCGACATCGCCACGCTGCGCGCCGCCGAGCCCAAGTTCCTGAAGATGGTGGTGTTGGTGGTGGATGCGCTCCGCTTCGACTTTGTGGTGCCGGTGGACCGCCGCTGCGAGAAGCACAATGAAAACTACCATAACCACTTCCCGGTGATGGGCGAGCTCATGGAAGCCCAGCCCTACAACTCGGTGCTCCTCAAGTTCATGGCCGACCCGCCCACCACCACCTTGCAGCGCTTGAAGGGCTTGACCACCGGGCTGTTGCCCACGTTCATTGACGCCGGGTCCAACTTCAACGGCGACGCCATCGACGAGGACAACTGGGTGCTCCAGCTCCACCGCCTCAACAAGTCCGTGGCCTTCATGGGCGACGACACCTGGAGCGCTCTCTTCAGCCGGTACATCGACCCGGCCTTGCACTTCCCCTACGACTCGTTGAACGTGTGGGACTTGCACTCCGTGGACAACGGCGTGGAGGAGCACCTCTTCCCGCTCCTCGAGGCCCCGCACCGCTGGGATGTGTTGATTGGCCACTTTTTGGGCGTGGACCACGTGGGGCATCGCTACGGGCCCGACCACCACTCCATGCGGGACAAGTTGCGCCAGATGGACGACATCGTGCGCCGCGTCGTTCGCCTCCTATCCGACGACACGCTTCTCGTGGTATTGGGCGACCATGGCATGGACCATACGGGCAACCATGGCGGCGACAGCCCCGATGAGTTGGAGAGCACGCTTTTCTTGTACTCACGCAAGGAAGCCGTGGCGCCGCTTGCGCCGGCCCACTACAACACCTCCAACTTGGGCCAGCACTATCGAAAAGTGGACCAGATCGACTTGGTGCCCACGCTTTCTTTGCTTTTGGGCTTGCCCATTCCCTACAATAACCTCGGGTTCCCCATCGACGAAATGTTCTCGGAAGACGAGCGCTTGGGCGCCGGCCGCTCCACCTTGGAGCAAATCTGCCGGTTCCAGAGCAAATCCAAGGAGTTTTCTCACATGACGGACTTTGCTGCCGATGCTTCGAGCCTATTGGAGGGCAAGCCCGGGCCCGGTTTCGTGCAGGACTGCCGGGCCTTGCAGAGGGCCTTTTTGGACTCGTGCAAGAGTCTCTGGGCCAGGTTCGACGTGTTGCTCATGTCGTTCGGCATCCTCGTGCTCATGCTCTCGTTCATTGTCATGGTCACGTACTCGCGGTCCATCCCGGCGGTGCGGGTGCTGACCATGTCGTTTGAGTTTATCGGCTCGGTCATTGCCATGTCGTTGCTCGGGCTTGTTTTGAGCTTGTCCATCTACGTTGTGTTGACGCCGCACGCCATCTCGCTCAAGAACTGTCTTTTGGCAGGCGTGGCCTTGGGAATCACCATCGGCTTCTGGGCGCCCATCATGGACCGCTTCAGCCTCCCGTGGCTCTGGCACCAGATGTGCGATTTCTTCGTGTACAACCTCAACTCGTGGTCGCTTTTGAGCTTGGTGTTTGTGGTGCTCCACCTGGCCATCTTTGCATCGAACCTGTACGTGATTTGGGAGGATAAGTTGGTGAGTTTCTTCATCCCGTCCTTTGGCTTTTGCTGCCTATACGGGACCTTGATCATGCCGCTGTGTGCAGGCAAACCCAACGAGAAGAAGATCATGCCACTGTCTGCAGGCAAACCCAACGAGAAGAAGATCATGCCACTGTCTGCAGGCAAACCCAACGAGAAGAAGATAATGGGCATCATCCACTCTCTCACCTTTATTGTGCTCTCGCGAGTGGTGTCCATGATCAACTCGTGCAGAGAGGAGCAGATGCCCTACTGCATCCCCACCTTCAAGACCACGCGGGCAAGCGTGGCGGCGCTCTATGTACTAGCGATGCTCCTTCCGCGGATCATCAAGGCGTTTTACGTGAACTTGCTGTCGTTCCACTCCGCGGCCCCGCTCTGGATCGACGTGGGCTTGCCTTGCTTGATGCTAATGAACGCAGTGTATTGGACGTTGGAGTTGCTCGAAAACGACGACTCCACGCAGCTGGCGTTGCACACGTACGTGGGGACGGCGGTGGTGGGCCTGCTCAAGTTGGGCCTCGCACGCATCGTGCTTTTCGTGTCTTTGGTGTTGGCCAACTTCAGCTGGTCGCGAGGGCCGTTGTGTGTGAGGATTGAGATCCAAAGTGTCGGAGGCGGAGATGCTTCCGACCAAGGTGAGCTGGCCGAGGAAGTGTTGGAGAAGCTGAGGGTGGAAATAGCGGAGGATGAGGCTCTGGACGGGCCCTTGGACCAATTGGACTCCCCTGCCAATGGGCCAGCCGTCAATGGGCCAGCTGTTAATGGGTCAGCTGTCAATGGGTCAGCTGTCAATGGGTCAGCTGTCAACGGGTCAGCTGTCAACGGGTCAGCTGTCAACGGGTCAGCTGTCAACGGGTCAGCCGTCAATGGGCCAGCTGTCAACGGGTCAGCTGTCAACGGGTCAGCTGTCAACGGGTCAGCTGTCAACGGGTCAGCCGTCAATGGGCCAGCCGTCAATGGGCCAGCCGTCAATGGGCCAGCTCTCAACGGATCCGCGGACACACCAGATGCTCTTGACTCGGCCCTCGGCCAGTCGCGGACCCCGCCGCTCTCGTCCCCACCTCCTCCATCCCCCCAACCTTCGGCGGTGATCTTGGGGTACGGAAACGTGTATGGGTCCGCATACTTCCTTCTCGTGATCAACTTCGCCGCAGCCATCCTCCTAGTGATGAAGCCCAAGGGCGCCATTTCAATCGGCATCTTGATGGTGCAGATGTTGACCTTGCTTGAATTGTACGACGTGCTTGGGCTCCGCAAGAACTTGATTGCGCCCGTGATGTTCGGGCTTCTTGGCTACCAGCATTTCTTCAGCACCGGCCACCAGGCCACCATCCCGTCCATCCAGTGGGACGTGGGCTTCATGACCACGCAGACCATTCTGTTCCCGTTCACGCACTTGAACATCTTCCTCAATACGTTCGGCTCCGTGATCTTGGTGTGCATGTGCGTGCCGTTGATCACCGTGTGGCGGTTGCCGCCGCTGTCCAAACCCATCACCGTGCTCTCGCAGATTGTCACCAACATCACCACTTTGATAACGTACCAGACGTTGATCAGCGTGCTGAACTTTATCTTTGCGGCGCACTTCAGGCGCCACTTGATGGTGTGGAAGATCTTTGCGCCGCGCTTCATGTTCAGCGCCATGCTCTTGGTGGTGATGAATGTGGTGTTGATTGTGGTGACGTTTTGGTTTGCCACGGGCCGGGTTTTGAAGCAGGTGAACCGCATCTTCGGCAAGTGACGGACGCTGAGGGTATGGCCATGAAGCCACCCGGAGCCATGGCCGAGGGGCCACGTATATAGTTTAGGGCCACGGAGATACATTCACGAGAGCGGCGCTAGCGCTACGCACGCGTACCATGGACGCGTATCATGGACACGTACCATGGACGCGTACCATGGACTTGTCAGTGGGACACAAGTGCCCACTACAAGGACCAAAAGAGATTGCACCGCAATTTCACCGTTCTCCCACCGTCGTGTACTGCCTTGTGGTTTTAGCTTGGAACACCCCGGTGCAGGCAAGGCAATATCCGGTTTGAGTCAGTCAGATTTTTCCCGAAGAAACCCCCCAATCTTCTTCCCAGAGCTCACGAAGCCGCTCTCTGTTTTTTTCACGAAGCCGCTCTCTGTTCTTTTCACGAAGCCGCTCTCTGTTCTTTTCACGAAGCCGCTCGCTGTTCCTTTCTTTTCTGTTGCTGCAACGGTTGCGCTGTTCAAAAACTGTCAGTAGGCGTGTCGAGGCAAGTCGACGGAAGGTCTTCTTCCGGCTCTTCACTATCCAGGTCGGATATAGGATCTAATCCAGTACCAATAGGCCCAGAGTAAATCAGGTCATTGTCATGGTAATTCGAGTCATAGTCTCCATTACAAGAGGATAAGGTAATATCATGGCCACCATCCATACCCTTCCAACATTCAAATAGAGTCCTATCCGTGCCAGAAAAGTCCAACGATCGTGCGTCTCTGGGCCAAACACTGATGTTGCCATCAAGGACTGGAGTAAATTCATACTTGTTTCGTTCCATGCCTAGGCATGATAACAACTCACCGAGACTATTTTTCAATGACGCGTATTGACTCGCCGAGGTAATGCCTGGAAACAACTCTCTGAACGTGCTATTTGACAACGGCGCGTATTGACTGGCCAAGACATTGCATGAGAAAAGTGATACCATAATGATGGTGAACATGGTGTTGATGCGGTGATGTATTTAAAGGGGCGAAGCTGTAAGTGCATGTTGAAGGCGGCAGACCGAGCACGTGAGAGCAGGCAAGCAACATGGCAGGCAACATGGAAAGCAACATGGCAGGCAACATGGAAAGCAACGCGGCAGGCAACATGGCAAGCAAGTGAGTTGTCAAGCAAGTGAGTTGGCAAGCAGGTGAGTTGGCAAGCAGGTGTTGTCCATCCTATGACTAAAGGTCCAAGGCGCACCGCTCGCCTTTCTGCCCGATTGACCAAGGAGGTCACCAAAGATGGCTCCCACGCTTAGACCCTCTAGAATCTCGGAAGAGCAACCGAGCCTGGTCACGAAGTACACATCCCCCTCCTGATTGGGTGAGTTTCATTACTGGATCACTTGAATCCCATTGGGCACATGTCCATGGATGATGTGCTCTCCTTTTAGCGCGGATAAGGAACGATAAGGGGCTATTCTCTCCTACGCCCGTACTGCACATAGCTAATGCTCTTCCTTTGTTCGATTGAGATGGCTTGGTTTCCTTACACTGGCGTTTCTGGCAATGATCGAGTGGTGTAGGACTCTGGTGGGAATCTGGTGGTGTAGGAATCTGGCGGTGTAGGAATCTGGCGGTGTAGGAATCTGGCTGTCTGAGACTGGCTTCTTTTTGGGCCGGTGTGTATGAGTACTTGCAAGCCGCGATGCACGGGTCTCGTGCCCTCTTATACACCCCATTCCTCACTCTCGAAGCCCCATGCTGCTGTTTGCCTACCGAAGATACGTTCTGCAGAGAGACCTGCCAGCCGTGGCGGCCTTTTTCCTTGTCACGGTCTTTTCCGATCCCGTGACCGACCTGTTGATCGTGGCGGCCCTCGGCGCCTCGCTCATGTCCTTTGCCTATGCTCAATACATCCGCTGGGCCGCCATGTTTTGCTTGTCCTTGGAAATTTTGGCGGCCTCTTATAGTGTTTACGGGCTCTTGACCAATTCCAAAGCAGCCTCGTCGAGAATTCGACCATGTGAGACTATGGAGCCACTGACCACTGTCCAACCCACTGTCCAACCCACTGTCCAACCCACTGTCCAACCCACTGTCCAACCCACCGACCAACATGCCACACGGAGACGAGCTGTATAGACACTCTACTTCCAAAGCACCACCTGTCCTAGCTTGATCCGAAGGTCGCGGTTGTCTTGCGCGTGGATGGCCCTGGTCACTTCTTGATAACGGCTATTGATGACGATTATGAACTCGCCAGTATCTGGCAGAATTATTTTAGATGGGGGCAAGAGGCCCGGGCTGAGCTTCTGGGTTAACCTTATAGTGGTCGCCTATGGAAGATGTTCTTGCCGATAGTCTGGATCCCCCTTTCAATGCGCACGGGTCGGCTCAGATTTTCTGTTTTTGCATGGCCTTAGTCTCAATCCCTCCTTGGTCTTGTTCTCTGCTCGGGATGCTCAAGTCGCCATCGGTACATTCAGTACCCACTCACATGTCTTGGCTGGCGGTGGGATCCCCCAGCGGTTTACCTTTCGAGCTGCTGCATTTGCTGATACAACTGTCTTGTTTCAGGCCTCTTGAACCTGCGATACCAAAAGAGCCAAGGCCGTTTCATAGATGCTGGAATATCGTAGGAAGCTTTTGGCACTACCTCCAGGTCTGTTGGCATTCAGGTGAATGAAGGAGCATCATGAAGAATGAATTCTGAGGCTGTTCACCGGTCAGTGGCACAATCAGTATCACGTATTTACAGGTGGACTTCAGGTATCCGCTGCAATGCACGAATTCTCCATTTGAACTAGCTCCAATTCAACAAGCTCCAATTCATCAAACTCCAATTCAGCAAGCTCCAATTCATCAAACTCCAATTCATCAAACTCCAATTCAGCAAGCTCCAATTCATCAAGCTCCAATTCATCAAACTCCAATTCAACAAGCTCCAATTCATCGAGCTCCAATTCAACAAGCTCCAATTCATCAAACTCCACTTCAAAAGCGGATAACTCCTTCAGCACATGGTCTGCTCTTTGCTGGGCCAAGGTTGCAAGGTCAAGTGTGGGAGTCATATCGCTTGCACGGTCTGCATATTGTGGCCTGATGTTGCACCGTGAGCTACATCCGTACCACAGGACATAGGTGGTGCGCACATCAGGACAGGTAGGCCATCTGTTCCCTCAGTTCTGATTGGACTGGATCTTATGTGACAGTCCAAGGAGGAGCAAGACTTAACTCCGCCCGATCGGCTATAAATGGAGAAGAGCGCGGGTGGCTAAACCTATTGATTCTGAATGGTCAATCTCTGAACCCCTAGATCACTATTGAGCAAAGTGCATTACCATGACCATTCTTAGGTAGATATCAGCATGTGTACCATACTCACATGCCGGCATCGTTGAATTCAAAGTGTTAGACTCGAGCAGGTTGTGGACGAAACAACTTGTTAAGTTCTTGATATCTGGTGTACATTCGAATACAGAAGTATGACTTGGAGAAATCCCTAGGGATCTGATCTAGTCAGGCAACCTGCTGGTCATATACTTTCCAATCGGCGTTCGGCTAGTCTTTGAGGGATTTTCCGCCGACCGGCTCATTCTGGCTAGCGCCTTTCCGATGTGGCGCGTGAGCGCGGTTGCAACTTCTGCAACTTGGGTCCGAATCCGGTGCGCTCTCGCGCGCGTGTGGATTGGAATCACTCAAGTGTCTTGGACGCTTGTTGCCACACAGTCCTATAACCGAATTCTTGTTGTCAAGGCTAAGCTGAAACGAAGTCTCGTTAGTGGATCCACAGCCACTAGATAAAATTCGCCAGTACATCCCTAGATAAATGGGGTGTGCACAACACGCAGAACCGCGGTGTGCAGGCCAAACGACGTGCGCGCACCTAATCCATGATACAAATTGGCCTAGGTGCACGTGAGCAGTGAAAAGAATTGGTCCCCTATCGGCAATGGTCAAGACACTCCGATTGTGTTTTGTGGCGAAGGCGGACGATTTGAACAGATTGATAATTTCACTGCAAGAGAAATGGGGCCAGGCCACTGGCCGCAAGAGCTTGTCGAAGCATTTTGGTGTTGAAAGAACGGATCACGAGTGATTAACACGGAAATGTGATGTAGTTAGTATACAGTCCAAGATGACAGGTTCATGCATGATTCATCATGACGAATGCAATGTTACAAGCTTTGATAGGAGGAGTGGGTAAGACCGTAGCGATGAAGGTGAGATTATTCTTCTGCATCTTTTACGGCAGGCGGGTCACGTGCTCTGCTCGTGTGCACGTATCAAGCCCTGGTAGGTGTAAGGCTGGTCTAACCTCAAGAGAATGGGCTACCTAGACGTGGCGGGACTGGTAATATGCCTAATATACCTCAGCACCGGCCGTCTCATGGCAGCGGTCACGTGACTCGGCCCCGATCGCCGGTTGGGCTTATAAAAGCAGGGCGATGCATAGGTTTGATTTACCCGTGCCTCCTGCTTTCGAAAATTATGCACTTGTAGTATTTGCCCCGAGTCCCGATTTTTGGCGCTGTTTTAGTGTTCTTTGGAGGTCATTTCCCCATATTTTCAAGAGTGCGCACCAAAAGACAAACGGTCAGAGGTGAGACGGTCCGTACCATTCTTCCTCCATCGTCTTTTCGAGTCAAGCTTCTTTTGTGAAGCCAAATTAAACCGCCAAGACTTCCATGGTGGGATATGCAGGCCTCCAGTAATGTGTTACTACCAGCCGGGACATGGCGGTTGGGCGGGACACGCGGGACACGGGCGGGACACGGGGAACCGGGTGCTTCTCCACCGGCCTGCCGAAGCGATCATAGGACACAAGGGCCGTCTAAAGCGATAGGGGGGCTAGTCAGGCGGGGAAACGTGGCCCAAGAATGCGGCCGTAACAGGAAGGACAGGGCCACACAAGGCCGTCCTGCATGCAATCCCAGTCCGGACCGGGCAGTAGTAGCGAAAACAGACAGAAAGGATCAAAGCGAGAGAATGCAAAGCGAGAAAATGACAAAGCGAGAGAATGACAAAGCGAGAGAATGACAAAGCGAGAGAATGACAAAACGACTGGCATTTCTCGAGGCAGGTTACCCCGAGCTGACTTTTGGCGGGAAAAGGACCCTGGTGTGCTACCTGGTGCACAGGCTGCGGCGTGCGGTACCACCAGACCCTAGTCTAATTGAAGGAACAACATTTACGAGTGTATGTGCTAGCAGTAAAGATTAGACTACATCATCACTAGATTCTGGACAAATGATCACGGAAAGAATGATAGAAAGAATGATAGAAAGAATGATAGAAAGAATGATAGAAAGAATGAATGAATAGAAAGTGAATGAATGGAAAATGAATGAATGATTCTGGAAAATGGCCCTATTGCTTAATCATTAAATCCTTTCATCGAATTCACGTCTTTACCGGCCTCTGTTTCTCCATCTCATTGCTTTTCGGCCCTTTAGTTCTTCTTGATACCGCTTCCTACTAATACTATCAATACCATCACTGTCAGGTTCGAGTTGGGCGTAAGGACTCAAGAAGTATTTGTTGATGATCCGTAAAACAAAGGGGAATCACCCGAGTTGTATAGTAAGGTCGGCCACGACTTGCGTCTCCGTATTCGGGCGATGGCGCGCAAATCGGGCTAGTCGTGCCGAATGGTCGACCGGATAAGCCTCCTCGAGATAAGGGCTTATCGGTCTAGAACTCGGAGGAAGGGAACCAGAACGTTTCGGACCGAGCCTGGAGGCAAGGTCCGACGTCATACCGCGTCTAGCCGCACGTCATACCGCGTCTAGCCGCACAACGCAGCTCTTTTGGGCACCTATGGGTAGCACACTACCCATGGGGAGTCTAACAATCACGGATTGCATAGCTTTGACCCAATCGATGAAATAAGCAATCACATAGCTACTTGAACGTCGAAATCCGATCAACACCTCCTTCAGTTGAACCTGGGGCTCGATGTCGGCGCTTGTAGGTGTAAACTTCCTATGCAAAGGTGTCAAAGCCACATGGATTACTTCTCTGCGTTAGGCTTTCCATAAGGCCAGGGCTTGTGCTTGTTGGAATCATAAACCTGTGATCTTGACAAACGGTGTAGGAACTAATGTGGAAAGAACTTTCCATCTATCTTTCGTTCTCGTATTCGTATCTTCCGATCATTCGTATTTCGTATCTTCCTATCATTCGTATTTCGTATCTTTCTCTATCTTCCCTCCATTCATCCCATCCATCTTAACAATTCCACCTGCTATGAACTAGCACGACTATTATTTTTGAGCGCTCTCTTACTCATTCAAGTAAAATGGAGACGATTGGGCTGCGATGTGCCCGCAATTTGACCGTCTACAAGACAAATGTCGTGGTAAACCGGAGACACCAGGCCAGGGACCATTCTCGTCTCAAACTAGCCGCACTGGAGCCCTTCACGACTGCGCACTTGTCCTATAGTGTAGGCCCCTTATTTTAGGGATCATCAACGAACAGCTCTTTCCCTTGGCACTTGACGCGCTGGTAAAAGTGGATATTCCATCATCAGTATTTTGAAATCCGCCGCTAGCACCGCACGAACCGAGGTCTATTCGCTCCGCCAAGGATCGGATCTTTCACTCTTGATTCCATGCTTCATCTTCGAGGCTTGGCTTGACGCAGTTGCAGCCGGTGGGATGCAACCAGGCCTCTCCGGATCAACGAATGCTAAACTCACAGATATCACGAACGAGTCCAACAGGAAGCACTGAAACGGAGGCTTGTCTAGGTCAGACACGGTGCTAGCTTCCTAGCAGTTCTAGCAGAGTGTAGAGCCATGGTCCTGATGTCATGTCACCCGAACTGGATCCGACTATAATGGGCAATGACTTTTGATAGTCTCGAACGAGCAAGGCCTTAGTCCTTAGTACCTTGCACCTTCTATTGGGCCATTGTCTTAATGTCTCTTTCGGACTAAAGGGCCACTCTAAAAAAGGGCTACCACCACTTAGGATAGTATTATGGCATCAGCAGCAAGATCAATAGCAAGATCAATAGCAGGATCAATAGCAGGATCAATAGCAGGATCAATAGCAAAATCAATAGCAAAATCAATAGCAAAATCAATAGCAAAACCAATAGCAGGATCAATAGCAAAATCAATAGCAAAATCAATAGCAAAATCAATAGCGCGACGCTGGTGAACTTGCTAATATGCCCAACGGTACCAACCCACAAGAAACACTCGTCCACCAACCATGAATTATCTCGGAGGATTAAGGAAGTACATGCACCTAGCTCGATGTGAAAACTGATGCGTCCAATGGCCCGCCCTGCATACACCGCCATGAGGGAAGAGAGTAGGCAGACGACATGACTCAGTGACAGATGTTGTCAGCTCAGCTGCAACAAGTAGAAACCAAGTTTCCATAGTCTTCGAGCAGCTTCAAGGAAACACCCCCCAATGTCGATAGGCGTCAGCGCACCGCTCATCAATCTGCTCAATCTGCTCAATCTTCTCATCAACAGCAGATGCTCTTGTAGATGCTCTCGATTGCGGTTTCTGGCATCTGGAACTAGGTGCTGATAAAAGTCCCATTTGAGCACGAAGGTGAATTGAAGTTCCTGTGTCCATCCGAGGGGATCTTGAATGAGGTGTGCCGGCAGAGTCATCAACAATCGAGGCTTGCCGTACTTCTCGATTTGGGAGTTTTTCTCGATTTGGGTTTTCTCGATTTGGGAGTTTTTCTCGATTTGGGTTTTCTCGATTTGGGAGTTTGGTCCGGCCAACGAGTGCTTGGAGTGTATAGACTCAAGGCACTAGGCGTAAGAGTTGGCACCGCAGGATTAGTGGGCCGGTGTGTTCGGGCAGGTAGTGTCGCAAGGGGCCCTCGTGAACCTGGCTATCCCGGGGCTCCAAAACATTCCAAAACATCATTTCGATGCCTTGAGAAAGCAAAGTCACTAGGCAATCAAACAGGCTACGGGCGAAAGAATGTCCATCAATACAGACCACCCGTGCCCTGGTCACGTGGCCGGACCAACCATTTGCTCGACTGGGTGTCAACCATTCACCCGACGAATGTCCCACACAGCCATGGGCGGCGTGTTTAAAGAAAACAGGCAAGCTTATGCATCCCTTTGTGGGGCAAGCCGAGAAATCAAAAGTCTGGTGTTGCCTCGCTTGCCCATGACGCCACTGATTCAACAGCGCCCGTACTCCTCATTGCCCGATTGGAGGCCTTGTTTGGCCTTGTCTGAAAGTCTCGGGAGTCCCCGATTCAAACCTTCTTGACGGATACATCTCAGCCCTTGCTCCTTTGTGGAGTCTGTTTCAGGCTTCTCATGATATGCACGCTGCCTTCATTAGTAAGCATCTTGACGCTTGGCCAATCAAAGAGGCCAATTACCAGCTGGCCCATTGAAATGACATGATCCTAGGGGACCGACCCGTAGACCAGCCCAGTAGACCAGCCCAGTAGACTAGTACACCAGGGTGTACCGGTGTGGTGCGGAAAAAAGCGGGAAAAAAGCGCTTCGCCGAAAAGAAGCAAGGCGTTTACGACACCGTCTACTTCCGGAGGCCTCACTCTACCGCCCGTTCCACGCGTCAATTTCACCTGTTTTCGACCCGCTGACCTGGTTCAGTCTTGCATCGTCATTGGCGTCCTTTGGCACCCCAAGAGTTCCCACCCGCCCGAGCTCTGTCCAATAGAATAAGGCCTATTTCATCCCAGGATCTTCAGAGCCCATCAGAGCCCATCAGAGCCCATCAGAGCCCATCAGAGCCCATCAGAGCCCATCAGAGCCCATCAGAGCCCATCAGAGCCCTTCAGAGCCCATCAGAGCCCATCAGAGCCCATCAGAGCCCTTCAGAGCCCATCAGAGCCCTTCAGAGCCCATCAGAGCCCTTCAGAGCCTTTCAGAGCCATTGGAACCTTTCCAAGTTCGGAAGCCTCCAAAGACCAAAGCACACTTAGAAGCGAGTCCACTAGAGAACTCCGAGTCTAATTCATCTCCCAAGTCAATCCTCAGACTTCCCAAACATTCTAGCACCATGAGCGACAACCCATTTCTAATAAACGAAAAGGCCTCTGCACGGACCACGCCGTCGGTCCGCTTCTCCCAACTTTCCGTGGAAGACACCGTGTTGGAACTCCAGACCGACCAGAACACCGGTTTATCCAGTAACCAGGACATCTTGAACCGCCGGCTGATCCACGGCATGAACGAGTTGACGTCCGACGAGGAAGAGCTGTTATTGATGAAGTTCGTGTCGTCGTTCTACTCCGACCCTTTGATTCTCCTCTTGATTGGCTCGGCCGTCATCAGTTTCTGGATGGGCAACGTGGACGATGCGGTGTCCATCACTTTGGCCATCACCATCGTGGTCACCGTGGGCTTTGTGCAAGAGTACCGACTGGAGCAGAGCTTGCAGGCGTTGAATAAGTTGGTGCCTGCAGTAGCAAAGCTCACCAGAAGCGGCAACACCTCCAGCGTGCTCGCCTCGTCGTTGGTGACCGGTGATTTGGTGCACTTTTCTCAAGGTGACCGTATCCCTGCAGACATCCGCTTGGTCACCGCCGTGCACTTGGCCATCGACGAGTCCAACTTGACCGGAGAAAACAGGCCCGTCAAGAAACATGTTCAGGCGATCAGCGCCGACCCCAAAGAGCTGGCCAAGGACTTGCCCATCACCGAGCGCACGTGCATTGCGTTCATGGGCACCTTGGTGCGAGACGGCCATGGCTCGGGCGTGGTGGTGGGCACCGGTGCGCAAACCGAGTTCGGCGCCGTTTTCGAGATGATGTCGGAGATCGAGAAGCCAAAGACCCCGTTGCAGCAGGCCATGGACAAGCTAGGCAAGGACCTCTCGATCTTCAGTTTCGTGGTCATCGGCATCATCTGCCTCTTGGGCATTTGCCAGGGCCGTCTGTGGTTGGACATGTTCCAGATCTCGGTCTCGTTGGCCGTGGCGGCCATCCCCGAGGGTTTGCCCATCATTGTCACGGTAACATTGGCTCTTGGTGTGTTGAGAATGGCCAAGAGAAAGGCAATTGTGCGGAGGCTCCCAAGCGTGGAGACCTTGGGCAGTGTCAATGTCATTTGCTCAGACAAGACAGGAACCTTGACGCAGAACCACATGACTGTGACCAAGGTATGGACGTTTGACTTCAAGAGTCTGGGCTCCTTCAACAGCCCCTTCTTGACCGTGGACAAGTTGAGCGACAACACATTGCACAGCTCGCTCACTCCATCTATGGCCGGCGTGTTGGAGATCGGAAACATCTGCAACAACTCCCGGTTTTCCCGGGAAAACGAAAAATACGTGGGCAATGCGTCGGACATTGCGCTCATGGAATGCTTGCCTCACTTTGGCCTCGACGATGCCCGCGGAACCAAGCAGAGAGCATACGAGTTGCCCTTCTCCTCTGATAGAAAGTACATGGCGGTGTGTGTACATGGCGGAGACGCCGGCAAGTGCGAGACCATGGTCAAGGGAGGCACCGAGGCCGTTTTGCAGTTGTCCACCAAGTACTTTGACGAGAACGGAGCCACCAAGGCGTTGAATGCTGATATCCGCAACAAGATCCACGACAATTCCGTGGCGTTGGCGTCCGAGGGCTTGCGGGTATTGGCGTTTGCCCGCAACAACCGAATGATGGGCGAGGGCGCCACGCCGTCGGAGTTGGTGTTTTGTGGCTTGATCGGCATGAAGGACCCCCCGCGGCCCAACGTGGCCCATGCCGTGTCGATGCTCATGAAGGGCGGGGTGCATGTGATCATGATCACCGGCGACTCTCCCTCCACCGCCGGCAACATTGCCCGGCAAATCGGGATCCCCATGGCGGTCGAGGGCTCCATCATGACCGGCGACCAGTTGGACCAGTTGAACGAGGAGGCCTTGAGCAGAGCCATCCACAACGTGTCGGTGTTTGCCCGGACCACGCCCGAGCACAAGGTGGCCATTGTCAAGGCGTTGCAGAGAAGAGGCGACATTGTGGCCATGACCGGCGATGGAGTCAACGACGCGCCTGCGCTCAAGCTCGCCGACATTGGCATAGCCATGGGAAAGAACGGCACCGACGTGGCCAAAGAGGCCGCCGACATGGTGCTCACGGACGACGACTTCTCCACCATCTTGAACGCCATCGAGGAGGGCAAGGGCATTTTCTACAACATCCAGAACTTCATCACGTTCCAGTTGTCGACGTCCATCGCGGCGTTGTCCCTCATTGCCATGGCCACGTTTTTTGGCTTGCCCAACCCTTTGAACGCCATGCAGATCTTGTGGATCAACATCTTGATGGACGGCCCCCCTGCGCAGTCCTTGGGCGTGGAGCCCGTGGACCACGAGGTCATGAACAAGCCGCCCCGCAAGAGAAACGACAAGATCTTGACGCAGCAGGTGATTCGCCGTGTGTTGCAGAGCGCCTTCATGATCATCTTGGGAACCTTGTACATCTTCATCCGCGAGATGCTGGACAACGAGATCACCGCCAGAGACACCACCATGACCTTCACGTGCTTCGTGCTCTATGACATGTTCAATGCCTTGTCGTGCCGCCACTACTCCAAGTCGATTTTCGAGTTGGGCCTCAAGAACAAGATGTTCAACTTTGCGGTGGCGGGGTCCTTGATCGGCCAGTTTTGCGCCGTGTACATTCCGTTTTTCCAGTCCATTTTCCAGACCGAGGCGCTTTCGTTCAGGGACATTTTCAACTTGGTGTGCATCACCAGTACGGTTTTCATTGGCGATGAAACGCGCAAGTACTTGTTGAGGAAGAAGACAAAGTTTTCGACCGGATACAGCTATGGTGTTTGAGCCTTGGCGGAGGACCGGATAAAGGTTTCATCAAGTAAGAAGCTCTCAATGCAGCAAAAAGGACAGTGTGGCAAAAATAGCAACTGATGTCTGTATCATATCATTCAATAATAATCTCAGGTGTATAAATTCAGGGTAATATTTTCGGGGCCTCGTCTCGATCTCCACTAATAGCATCTGTTGCTAGACTCGATCACTGCGTTATGGCTAGACTCGATCACTGCGTTATGGTTAGACTCGATCACTGCGTTATGGCTAGACTCGATCACTGCGTTACGGCTAGACTCGATCACTGCGTTACGGCTAGACTCGATCACTGCATTGATGGCTAGACTCGATCACTGCGTTGGTGGCTAGACTCGATCACTGCGTTGGTGGCTAGACTCAATCAACATTCTCCACCACTAGTCTCGACCACTAGACTATACCACGGGGCTTCTTCAATAGATTCAATCTGCCCCATACTAGTCACGGTGTGTAATCAATCTCGAGATTCCAAACTCAACAGCGTGTACCAGGCACGCCCTCTCTTTACCTCTGTTCTCTGTTCAAATTGGCGAGGGCTTCACTAAGGCTTGCTAAGCCCTGCAATCTCCTCCAAGCCCACGACACCAGAAAAGTTCTCGTCACTAAGCTTCTCATACACCTTCAAAGCAACCTTTTCCGTGGACACTGGCGGCCGCACCAAGTCATTGAGAACTTGCACCTTGTTGGAAAACACAGCATTTTTCATATCATAGCCAATATTGACTAGAGTGCTGAGAAGCTTGCGATTGTTTGTCGAAGGCTCGCTGGGGTCGAACATGAATCCGGGTCTCATGAAGATGCAACGGAGATCCTTTTTGCACGAAAGCTCGAACTCAGCCTCTCTCTTGGTGCTGAGATAGCCTTCGGGAACCATGGGTGGCTTGTTGTCGGCGGAAATGTAGACGAAAGCCGGTTTCCGCGACTCTGGCCCACTCTTTCCCGTAGCCTTGGTCTCTTTGATGAATGTATCGGCAAGAACCACCGCCAGGTCTCTCTGAATGCCCGCATACGACGTGGAGGTGTTTCTTGCCATTGGGTTTGAGCCCTTTGCGATGTTGGCAAGTTTTTGCACGTCGTTCAAAAAGTTGAAGTTCAGGTTCACTGACGTTTTGTAATCAATGTTTTCAAAGAGTATGCCCACGGAGTGCACGACTGCAGACTTGTTGGCAATATGTTTCTCATAGCTTTTCGGATCGAAAAGATCTGCCTTCTCCCACTTAACTTGGGACATCCACGAGTGGTCCGAGTGGGCAATGGGGGCCGGTGGCTTACCCGATCTGGAAAGAGACGTCACCGACCACCCCAAGCGAACCCCAACCTCACATATCTTGCGACCAACAAAGCCATTACCGCCGAGAACTGCTATCGACATCTTTGAAATCTGATTGGATGTTTAAAGAAATCAGATGTTAAACAGATACTTTGGATATCTATATTTGCTATGTTTGACCACGGGAAAATCCAGTAATGCGTTCAGGAAACAGTAGGGTTCAAAATACGGTTTGGCGGGCTCAAGAACTGCCGATGCAATTGTCTGGTTGAAGTGGATTCTTTAGCAACTGTCACGCTATACGGAGATATGACGGATTTCGCATTTGAGCTTGGCCAGCGCGCCCCCTACAAAACTTTTGCTGCAAAAACATTGGGGAGGTTGCGGTTTATTATATACCCCCATTCATGCACCCCTTACCCTTTGTGTACATCTTGTTTCAAGTTACCCCTTGAGAATTATCCTTGAGAATTATTTAAGGGCGAGGGTTTTCCTTACCACCCACTTTTCATTCCTTTCGAACAAGTGAAATCAACCCAGCAATCAACGTCACGAAAGATCGTGTGCCCTAGAGGAACTAGTGATTTGCTATGTGAATTCTTTCTATGAGACAAGTTTGAAGACTTGATAGTGTGAAAAAAGAAGCCCTGGATTAGGCTTAGCGGCAAGGCCCCTATAGGGTATGTCAATCCGAATTGACACAGCGAGTGGTTCTGTCGTCTGTAAAGAAAAGGCTAATAAAAATAATTGGCGGACAAGATTGAGGAGTTGATGCAGAAGTAAAGGTTTTTGATAACTTATAATTAGGGGAGTTTTGAAAGAGAATCACACAAACGCAGCGACCAGAAGAGAAGATTACGATTTCAGAATTCGTTTGGTCGCAGCCGATTTAATTTACTACATGAAGTTTAACTACCGAATAACTTGATGATTTATGAATAATTTATTAAAATGCATAGTTTGATGATTATTAATGATTTCCTAAAATGCATAATTATTGGCCGAACTTCTTTTTGAGCACGACAAACTCCTCGTCTTCGATTTCCTCCAACAGTGGGTGTCTTTTGAGATCATTCTTGGAATCGCTTGCATCCTCACTGATATCTGTATTGATGGATTCAGTGTCAGAATGCTCGGGGGTCGAGTCGGTAGGCTCAACAAGGGAGCTTGCTGGAACTGGCTCAGTTACGGGAGCTGGCTGGGTTGCAACTGGCTGGGTCGTTGGAAGTGGCCGGGTCGACTTTTCCAGTGACTGAACTGGAATAAGCTGTGGAAGAATAACCCCTTGGAGGAACTGAGAGACCAAGTCTTCATTGGAGAAGCGAGCTTCCTCTGATGGCTTAGATTGGTTCTTTGACGTTTCAGAGCGCGTTTGGCTTTTCTTGGATTCCTTGGCCTTCCGTTCTCTGACAATGGTCTTGCGTCTTTCCTTTTCTTTTCTAACGCGCTCAGAGTGGTCACGTTCGGCTTGCTCTTCAGCATCCTGACTTTTGAGCTTGGATAACCTTTCCTCCTCCGCCTGAATTTCCGCCAACTTCTGGGCCTTCAACTGTTGAAACTTTTGTTCCTGTTCCTGAATGTATGCGATTCTTTCGGCTTCTTTCTTGGCCTTGAGCTCAGCATCTTTCTTGGCCTTGAGCTCAGCATCCTTTTTAGCCTCGAGCTCAGCATCCTTTTTAGCCTTGAGCTCAGCATCCTTCTTGACCTTGAGCTCAGCATCCTTTTTAGCCTTGAGCTCAGCATCATTCTTGGCCTGTTCAGCCTTGGGCTCGACTGCTTGTGGGTTCAGGCTTGGACTGCGAAATTTGGATTCAGTCTTGGCGCGAGTGCTGGGTACACCTCCGAAAATGCTGGCAAGGACAGCGTTCGTGAAGTCATCTTCACAGAACTTGACCTTTTTTGGCACGTTCAACACCAAGACATTTTCTTGCAGGAAGTACTCCCAGTCAATACTGGAGACCTCAATCTCATCCAAGTGGAACTGGAAAATCTTCTTGAAATTGTCGATGCGGGACTCCACCACGAGGTTCACTATGTTGGAGTTACCCCAGTTGCGGAGCACCTTCAACTCATATGAGTTGAAATTTCCGTTCTCCTTGAATATCTGGATCTGGTACGCATCTTCGGTTTCTATGCGCTTGACAATCTTGGGCTGCTGGCGTCTCAACTGCTCTTGGTGCTGCTGTTGCTGCAAATGCTGCAACTGAGACAAGGCATCGATCAAGACGAGTGGAGAGGTTCTGTTGCAGGTAAACATGATAGTTGGTCTTTGATTTGATTCTTTGAGTCTTGGATTGACTTGCTTGATTTGTTTTGGAATGGCTGTGAGAATTGGTGAGGGCTTTGCTGCTCTTATAGTCTTTGCCATTAAGCTTTGCCATTGGAGAGAAGGTTCCAGAAAGGGCTTACGTGATCGGGCGCGGGAGTGCCTAGAAGGTTCGAGAAGAATCGCGCCGCACCGGGGCTTGCAGCGCATTATATGCAGGATGACTAGACGTTTCCAGAAGCTTCCTGATGAGCCGAGGCTGTGGACCGATTTCTTGCTGACGCATGCCAGGCAGTGGACCGATTTCTTGCTGACGCATGCCAGGCAGAGGAGGTATGAGCACGATACCCGTTACAGCTGTGAACATTGTTTATTATATTTTCATACAGTAATGGTGGAAGTCATAGTAGCGGTGGAGGTTACAGTCTCGGTGTAATCCGTCAAGTAGTAGTCGTAATCGACTATGCAGATCAGGCCCGAAAGCACCAGAGTCAGAACACCCTCTAGCACGTAGTTTCCCCACACTGAAGGGAAGGCTGTAACGCTGGTGCCCAAGTCGGTTTCGCTTTCTTCCACATCACCAAGCTCCGTTTGCTGGGCGTTTGTCGGCGTAGTGGTTTGACTGCTTTGGGCAGCTTCGACTGTGGTGGGTGTAGTTGTCTCGGCAGCCTGAGTCTCCGTGGTAGTGTCTACCAAATCAGCATTGTCGTTTGAGTCAGAGTTTGAGCCAGAGCTTGAGACCGAGCCAGAGCTTGAGACAGAAACAGAGCTTGAGAAGGAACTTGAGAAGGAACTTGAGAAGGAACTTGAGACAGAACTCGAGACAAAATTTGAGTCAGAGTTCGAGTCAGGGCTCGAGTCAGAGTTCGAGCCAGAGTTTGAGCCAGAGCTCGAGCCAGAGTTCGAGCCAGAGCTCGAGCCAGAGCTCGAGGTATCACTGCCAGAGCTCGAGTTGGCATCAGTGTCGCTGGGTGGACTACCGACAATCACCGAGACATAGGTATGAGGCTGACCAAAAATTGTCGATGTGTAGGTGGAGGTGTACCGCGTAGTTGTGGTTGTGGTGGTCGACATGCTGGTGCTGGTGGCTGTGGACGCCTGGCCCAAAACAACGTTGGTGCTGGTGATAACATTGTCCACGGTTTTGGTGAGCTTGACCGTTTTCACCGCCCGCTTTTCGTTGGAGGCAGACACGGCGGCGAAAACAGCCAGAAGTGAAAAAAGAGCGGAAAGCTTCATTGGTATCAAATGCGGTGATCAAGGGAAGTGATCAGTGGAAAGTTCGAGAATTCAAAGGCGGTCGCAACTAAGTGTTTGGATCGCAAGGTTCAAATTGTCCGGAAGACTAAAGGAGTGACGAGGGTTGGTGCAAATGAGCGACTATGGAGAAGGAGCGACTATGGAGAAGGAGCGACTGTGGAGGGGGGAGCGAAAGACCCGTGGTGGTGATTGTGAGGGCTGGAAAGTTGGTGAGAGAAAAATAAAGGCATGGAGAGGGCAGCGGGGGCACGCCGCTTTATACCTGGACCTACTGCCACCTGGAAGGCTGCAAAAAGGGCCGTTGCGCACCTGCATACTGCCGTGCTGGTGCGGGCGTACCGTTGCGGCAAGAACCGGCAGCAATGCTAGCTGGAATGGGTTTTTTCGTGCGGTGCTGGAGTGTGCGTCACCGGGATTAACGCGAACAATGTCCGTTGACGCGCCGAAGAAAAAACCGCCGAGGATATCAGCAACCGTCTGCATGCCGCTTGCACGGTGCTTGCACGGTGCATGCAGGAACGCTGGGACATTCGCACCGTTTAGGAAGGCGACCCGCTGCGCCAGCACCACTGCCGACGAAGTGCTGTACCACAGCACTAAAGCCAGCATTTTGGCAAGGAATTCCGATGGCTTGGGGGGTTTCCCCATGCGGTCTGCCCCTTGCGGATTTTAGACTGTGCCACCAAATGCCGATAGCAATGACCCAAACCAAGAAAAGCTGCTCTACCGACACCAGCATGGTGTGAGATAGGGGAATCGGCAAGAGCAGGGAGTGGCAAGAATTACTGCTTAGCCACCAGAAGGACCCAAGGCCATATGGGCGCCGGCAAGGTGGGAAGGGCAATCGGATCACGTGACAAATCACGTGTGCACTCACGTGACATTACACGTGACCACCTTCTTCACGCGCTTGGTGTCACGTGATACATGTATGGACCGGGAGGGTGCCCTCGGTATTCGCGCCCTCGACGCCCGCGCTGCCCCCGAATCTCTCGCCTGCCCTCGTCACTCAGCTCCGGCAACTCCCGTCTGAATTTACAGCCATCGATTTACAAACTCCACGCCGCCTATAAAGCCAGGTGTTCCTTCCCTGGCCCTCTTATTCTCGTCCATTGTTGTTTCGCCATTCAGTTCTGATTTGCCGCTCAGGCCACTGCTCCATCTGCTTACAACCTGGTTACAGCCTGATTTACAGCCGTGCTACAGCGCTACCGCCAAGTTACACGGCGTTGGGAAACACTACTCCACGCCTATAACAACATCAATCCTTATCATACCACAGTATAAGGGCATTTGACATAGTACCTCGTCTACAAGTAAGAGGCGATAATCAAGAGGCACCATCTCCAGCTACAACTTCTCGAGCCAAGAAGGTCAGAGTGTGGAGAGAGCCTCAGCAGCCTACGGTCGATAGTCAAAATACGTTCCGCTAATGAGCTTCTATAGCAATTCGGCGCCCGCCAACTCCTTGGCGTTCCCGTCGTTTGGCCAACAAAATTTACAGCCAGACACGTCAGTCGGCGAGATACAGCAGCACTTCAACCGGCAACTCCTACCAGGAGGCGACTCCAGCAAAGCTTCCGAAGAAGAAGACGGCACTACCATCGCCAGTGCCGGCTCCATTGGGAATACAGAGAATTCCTCCACCAACCCGTTGACGTCCGAAAACACCACCGCCCCCGAAATCAGCATCCTGGAGAACGAGGACAAGCCCATTCTTGCAGAGCCTCTGACAAAGCGAGTGCGCAAGAACAAGCCTGGCCACAAGTTCGGGGCCAAAAAGAAACTGTGGGTATGGTCGTGGTTCGTGCAAGATAGCGCCGACCCCAGTATTGCAGCATGTGACTATTGTGGCAAGCTTGTCAAGAGAATGCCCAGTGACAAGGGGCTGCCCAAGAAACTCAGCGAACATCTACGGACACATAAGCTCAGCAAAAACCTGATCAATCCCGCCCGCTCCATTCTGGTGGACGACGGCATCTTGTACAACTCCAGTGGCGGGATCGCTGTGCCCTACTCTCCGCACTTTAATTCCCATATCGGCAATAGTGGCGACCATCCCAACTCTGTTCCAACGCGTCAAAATCTGTCTGCTTTCGGCCGCAAATCACAGTCGGTAGCTACTTCCCAGTTGCAGCTGGACCACCTGAGCCATGAGGTGCTCTCTTCACAAAACCAGCAAATCCGAAGCCAGCAAATGCAAAGCCAGCAAATGCAAAGCCAGCAAATTCAAAGCCAGCAAATTCAAAGCCAGCAAATTCAAAGCCAGCAGGTTCAGGCGCTGCAGATTCTGCAGATTGATGGCCAGCTCACAACCCAGCATGCTCCTCTGCAGGTAGTTTCACAGCAACAACATCAACAACATCAACAACATCAACAACATCAACAACATCAACAACATCAACAACATCAACAACACCAACAACACCAACAACACCAACAACACCAACAACACCAACAACATCAACAACACCAACAACAGCATCAAAAAGTTCAACATCAACAACATCAACAACATCAACAACATCAACAACATCAACAACACCAACAACATCAACAACACCAGCATCATCAGCGACATCAACAACAAAATCAACCAAACCAACAACATCAACAGCATCAGAAAGCTCAACATCAACAACAACTACAACAACAACATCAACAACATCAACAACATCAACAACTACAACAACAACATCAACAGCTAAAACATCAGCAGCTACAACTCCAGCATCAACATCAACAGCATCACCAACCAGTTCAGCCGCAGCAACAACAGTTACGAAGTGTTCCCAAAAGACGCCGCCTGGAAGAATTATCTTCACAAAGCACAAATTATCGAAGAGCAAGCAGCATACAAGCAGTGCCAACGGAAAAAACAGCCCCTGCTCCGCTCCGGGGCTACGGTGATCAGATGAAGCTGCCCATAAGTGTAGAGAAGCTGTCCACAGGACTCGATGCTTCTCTCGAATATGCGCCCTACTCTGCATCGACCCTCCACCGGCACCTTCTCCGGTTCCTTGTGGAAAACAAGCTCCCGATTCGCGTGCTACTGCTGTCTCTGTTCCAGCAAGTCGTGTGTGACTTAAGGCCCGATTCCGTGGGCGATCTCTTGGAGTTGACAAGTCTTTATTCGTCCTTTGTGGAGGTTTCCAGGGTAGAAGGATCCGGAGAGATGAGCCATACCCACGCTACGCTTGCTGAAGCAAGTGTGGTCAATACCTTGGCGCAGGAACTCATCAAGAAGTGAGGAGATAAGAGACCATATGAGGAAGACGGGAAGAATGGTCTTTGTAAAGAATTCATTAATAACAAGTCCATTTAAAGAAGACTGGAAGACAGGTCCATTCAAAGACGAAGTCCATGTACGTAAGGCGGAGACACGCCAGGAATTTGCCAGGGATATGGCAAACGAAGCTACTATTGGCCGAAAGGTGCCAGTATGCCAGAACAACAGTGAAGGAATCGACCAAAGCATTGGCTATCCATTGGAGTCACCTGAGGGCGCTTCAAGCATCATTGGCTGTTATAATTTGTGATTGGTTATTGACAAGTCTCTATTAAGTGTGTCCAACACCGAAGTCTCTTTCCAATCATACAGCTAGCTCGCAGCCAGCACGAGTTTTTCCCAGTGATGGCTTGCCCGAGTCTTCCAGTGACGACTTGCCCAAGTCTTTTCCAGTGACGACTTTCCTTACGACTTGCCGTCGTGTCCTTTATGGCATGCCCGTGACTATTATGCAGATTCTGGTCCTTACTGGTTGCTAACAGAGCGTACCCAGGTAGTGTTCTCGTCGTACTCTCTCCATAACCGGCTGATGGAAATGCCAAGCGAGTACTTCTTCTTGTCGATTTCATCTTTCTTCATGCGCAACTTCTCGATGGCACGCGTGATCTTGTTCCGCGTGGCATAGTCGATCTCCACGTTATAAGGCGGGAGGAGATTGGCGAGGAATCGGATTTCCTTCTCGATCTTGTCCAGACGCACCACGTACAGGTCGTACTTCTGCTGGCTCTGCTGGAGCTGGGACTTCTTGTCGGTTGCCTTGCGGAGCTCGAGCTTGGCCCGGTGCTCGGGAATATTGCCATATAGGTACTCCTTCTGGGCTTCAACCCGCTTTGGCTTGACTTCTTCTTCGCGTGATACCTTTCGAACAGTGAACTTAATGGGTTTTTTGGACACGGGCTCCGCAGCCACGGGTTTCGACACCACTTTCGGTAGCACGGGCGAAACCACAATATTGCTTTTCACGGGCCCGTTGGGAAGAGTTTCTGGGGGTGCGGGGCTTTCCCTTTCAGGTGAACTGGCGCTTTCATCCACACGTGAACTGACCCTGGCGTCCTCCCCATTGCCTTTCGACTCGGGCTTGTTCGGGGGTGCAAGCTCCAGTTTGCTCCCAGAATACTCCTCGTACTTTTTGGTGATGGCACGCACTTGGCCTTGCTCTTCTTTGACGCCGTTGATGGACAAACTGTTGATGAGCTTGCTGGTGGAATCAGAAGACAGTAGCGATGAGACCGACGCGGGCAGGCACGGGTCCTCTGCCGCTTTGGAACCCGAGACGGCATTAGCGCCCACCTCGATGGAATCGGCCGGTTTGGTTTCCCCAGGTTCGCTCAATGCGCGAGGTCCTGGGGGCTCATTGGAGGGAGCTAGATCAGGGGTGTCGGGCCGGGACTCAATAGACTGGTCCATGGCGGCTGGTGTTTGCTTGAGCGGGGAAGTGTAGCAGGACAGAGGGAGATCAACAAGCCTTGATACTTCTAGTTGCTTGTCAAGCTTATCGCAGGGTGCCTTGCGTACCTTTGGAGTGGCTGTTGTGAATCGATGGACTATAGAGTGGGATCTGGCACGTAGCTTATATGATGGTCGGAATGGGCGCGGGTCGTGCGCTCACCGACTATATATGCAGGGTGAAACATTGGCGCGCCCGAGCCGCGTGGCCTGCACACAAGACAGCGCAGGCAACGCGGCCCCCCATCAAGCGCTCGGCCATTTCAAGGCCTCCTTCCACTCCTCATTTCGAGGTCTCCTTCCACACCTCCTCCTCTTCCTCCTCCAGAAGCCCCCTAATGCAGCTGTTTCTCCATGTGGTGGCCAGCGTCGATTCCTTTCAAGAACACGACGTAGACTTTACCCTTTCTACTGCGTGCGGAGTGCCAATCGGCTACATCACCGGACAGGTGGCCCGCCGGCTCTTGGAAAGCCCCTTTTTCATTGCCCTGAGCCCCCAAATAGTCAGCGTGGCAGCGGAGCTCGATACATTGGACAAAAGGACAGCGGCGTTTGCGCAAGTGGCCGAAAAATGGCGCCAAGACGATAAGCTGCTCGCGGACGGCTGGCGCAACGAGTTGTACACCGTCTTCTGCCCGAGCAAGGAGCCGTACGTGTTGGTGGAGAGGGCCTTCTCCGTGATGTTGGGCGTGGTCACGTATGGCGTGCACATCAATGGATATGTGGCCGGCAAAGATGGGCAGGAGCTCCAGATGTGGATCCCTCGGCGGTCCGCAACGAAGCAGACATACCCCGGGCTCTTGGACAATATGGTGGCGGGAGGAATTGCGTTCCCCCACGGAATTTGGGACAATGTTGTCAAGGAATGCCATGAGGAGGCCGGGTTGGCAGCCGCGTTCGTGCACCAGAGGGCCAAGGCCGCGGGGCTTGTTTCGTACATGACCCAACCCGGGGGCAGCGGCGGCAATGTTCAGCCCGAGGTGGAATACATCTACGACCTCGAGTTCCGGGCGCCGCACGACCCCACGCCGCGGCCCGTGGATGGCGAGGCGGCGGGGTTCGAGTTGATGCCGATGCTGGAGGTGGTGCGGCGCGTGCACGCAGGGGAGTTCAAGCCCAACTGTGCGTTGGTGGTGGTGGACTTCATGGTGCGGCACGGGCTCCTAACGGCGGAGAACGAGCCCAATCTCCACGCCATCTGCCGCCACCTCCACCGCGCCATGCCATTTCCCACCCGCAACTAGGCGGCGCCCGCCGCGGTGCACGGGTGTGGCCGTGAGCTCCCCCCACTCCTCCTGCTATCAGCGCCAGTTCCTTCGCGCCCTCCCCTCCTGCTATCAACGCCAGTTCCTTCGCGCCCTCCCCTCCTGCTATCAGCGCCAGCTCTGCATGCGTTATTGCCCGATTCTGGTCCGGCTCTCGCCCAAGCGGCCGACGTGTGAGCCACATGCGCTTTCAGGGTGTTTCATTGACACCGGCTCGCGGCACATGTGCATCACTGTGTGCCCTTTTTCCGCCACCGAGCTCTGCAACTACCGAATCCACGTGGCTGCTCCTCAAATCGGAGAGGATGTGGTTTGGTTCGGGGCCCGGGTGATTGAGAGCTTTGGGGTATTTTCCGAGGGGGGGAGAGGATCTGGCCCGGAAACTCAAGAAGCGGCCGAAACGCCTGCCACCAGTCTCTTTGATTTCTTGGATAAAGTCACCAAGTCCGAATTCAAGCTCTTCCCCATGGCATCCGTCCGTGGGGCTGCATTGGAAGATATCACGGTGGTACACATGGCGGCGGGTGTGCAGGACGCATTCAAGGATGAGCTCCGCCCTCTTCAAATTGGGCAATGCCAGCATCCAGCACGGCTCACAGTTCAAAGTTGTCCGTTTGGGCTCACCAGCCCGAAGTTGTTTGCCGATTTCAGGTCCTCGGGCGGCGTGTGTGCCGTCTTCACCGATGGGTACTTGAGTGACTGCAGGTACTTGGAGAACATGATCGGGGGCATGGTCAGCCTGGAGGACCCACCAGTCCAGATCGGGGTTGTGCTTGGAAGTCTTCGCAAGACGAACGGAGACGGCGACTTGACGGTTGTTTTGGGCTTGCTGGCGCTCGAGCGCTTATTTCCTAAAGGGGCCGGTCCCTTGACTTTAGTCCTGGCTCGGGTCAATGCAGTGTCTGCTGTCAATCCAGCGTCGAGTGCTGGAATTGTGTCTGCTGTCAATCCAGCGTCGAGTGCTGGAATGTCGGGTGCTCGTGCCAGTCCAGCAACATCCCTCGCATCTAGTGGCCGGATTTGGCCGCTCCTCCTCCACTCCAAAAAAGGCCTGTCGTGGGGATCCTGCGTGGTTTACAATGAACGGACGCTCGTGACCAACCAGCACGTGGTGCAGCCTCTTCTCGAGGGGCTGGATGCTTCCTGCTTTGCCATTTTCGGCAAGCGCTTCCTAAAGATCCTTCCCGAGCAGGTGGAGGTTCCTTTTCCGGGGTTGGACTTGGCGTTCGTCGCGCTCTGTGCAGGCACGCTTGCTGCCGGCCTCTTTCCTCCAATTGAAACCGCCAGCTACACGGATCTCGAAGCAGAGAATCAAGCGGTCTCGGCCTTTGGCTACGGCCTCTTCTTGGACCAAGGCCGCCCGAGCCCGCTCCGGACGAGCGGGTCTATATGCCGGACGGTCCGGTTGGTGCCGTTCTCTTCTGGGCCAAGCCAAGGCAAACCCCAGCACCCGATTGCGTGCATGATGATCACATCGACGGCTTGCTGGAACGGGTCGTCGGGGGGCGGGGTGTTTGATACCCACGGGCGGTTTGCCGGGCTCATGTCCAGCAACGCCCGGGTCTATATGCCGGACGCCCGGCGCCAGGGCTCGTGGCCTTGCACGGAAATCGTGCCCGACTTGTGCTTCACGATTCCTGCCGACTTGATTACGCTCTGCTACGAGGAGAAGGTGGTGGCTGGGAATCCCGTTCAGTTGAACAGAAAGGTGGTTCAGGCGTGGAGCCTCCAAGATTACTACGGCGAGAGTTTTCAGCCCATGGCCAAAATGTGATGTATTCAAACTCGACATACCAAGACATGACGATACCAAAACGTCCAAGACGTGACAATTAGCCACGACATACCAAGACGACGATACCAAGACGTCCAAGACGTCCAAGACGTTAATTAGCCACGAGTACCAGGAACGAGTCACGCCAGCCCAAGTGATACTCAAGCACCTGGTCATCAATGTTAACAAAACATCAGGAGCGCCTCGATAGCAAGACATCAGGAGCCCCGATCGAGATAGCGTCCAGCGGGCCAGTCGCCCGGCTCCTCTCGATTATTTAGATCAAACGGTCCGATCCTGGTAGATCCTATTCCGAGCTCTTCAAATTGTCGTAGCGCACATGCCCACTTGCCCGAAGAGATGCATGTATCGGCGGTAGGATGGTGGGAAACTCCGTTTTCACCAAGCTCTTTTCAGGGAGCATGGCCGTCCTCACTTGCAACGGCGAAAAGGCGCCCGTCTTTTGCCCATGGGGGTCCGCCACGTGCGCATACAAGTCCACCTTTTGGGCCGGCAGGAAGGCGGCCATTTGGTGGCCAGTCTTCTGGCCTGGCGAAGCAACTTGATTGCCCTTTAACACGTAGTTCTTAGCAATGGATCCGGGCAACGAGAGAGGCAGGCCCTGGTACAAATGGAGGCCCTGGGGCCCGGTGGAGCGCAAGGCCATCTCGATGGAGCCGATGGACTTGGACCGGTGGTTCCGGGCTAGCAACGAGTCATTGCTGGCGTAGACATCGGTGGCGGTCCACTTGACCTGGTTCAAGCTCAACATGAGAAGCTCCCTCCCGAAGCGAAAGAGGTTTTGCTGAAACAGAGCCAACTGGCTCTTGTTTTGAACCCACGACTCGCACACACGAACGGCCTCCTCTAGGATGGGCATGATGCGGTGGATGCCGGCCTCGAGCTCGCAGTTTCTCCGTTCATTCACGATGACCAGCAACGATTGGAAAACCACGTTTTTGGAAAGCGTCTGGTAGTCGAGCGCGGCGTGGTTGGGGCTCACGGCATGCACAAGCGTTTTGACCAACGTGGCATACCACTGCAACACCAAGATGTCGAGGTTGGCCCGCTCAAACGGGTTCAACGAGAGCTGCGACACGGGCGACGGCGCCTTTTGCAAGCCCCAGAGCAGCTCGTTGAACATCAAGGGGAAACTAACGAGCCCGAAGTTGGTGCCCAAACGCGGCCGGCTGGGGTGGTGGTGGAAGAAGCCGCGGGCCTCCTCCACGAAATCCTGGAACAGCGAGTTGAGGTTGCGCAGCAAGAACTGGGGGAATTCCGGGATCGGGTCCAATTCCATCAAGTTGGCTAGCAAGAGGTTGACATGCGACGCGCTGGTGATTTCAAAGAGGCTGGAGTGCAAGAGGTCTTTGCACGGAGCCGGGGCGTCCGCGAGGAGGTTTCGTTTGAAAACCTCGAAGATCTCCAGGCTGGGCCCTTTGCTCACGGACTTGTTGATGCCGGCGAGCGCATCACGGAGCTCGAGCCGGGACGAATAAACCCAGAGCGCATCCTCCGCCGTGAATGACTTCATCTCGTTCAAGAGTGTGCTGATGACCACCCGGGCCACTTGGCCTGTAATGGGAACGGTGGGAGCCTCGGGGCTCAAGAACCCGCGCATCACCTCCGCCAAGACAGTTCCGTTGAGCCTCTGGCCTAGGAACCATGTGTAGAACTTGGGCGGTGTGGCGAACGGTTTCGACTCCGAAACCAAGATGTAGATTTTCCACAAGAGGTCCATCTCCGTATCGATGAGGTTGTGCGGCAAGCTCTGGAGCGAGGCGAGGGTGGTTTGCTCCAAAACAGCCAACGTGGAGTCGTTGTTGAAGTACGACATGCAAACGTTCGTCAAGAGATAGAGGCTGCTGAGCAAGTCGAGCTGGTTTGTTGGAGTGTTATGGCTAGGGGCGCTCTTTTCAACCAACGACTCGCGGGCTTTGTTGATGAACTCTGCGGCTAGCTTTTCGTAGTGGGGATTTTTGGCCGCCAGAGACAAGCATCCCACGGCCAAAATTGAATATGCCAATCCGACTTTGAACGAGTGCGGCAGGCCGAGCGAGCAGATGGATTGGTAGGCCTGGGTTTCGTTATGCGATGTCGGAAGCGTGTTGTAAGGCTCCTTGACAAGAATGCAGTAGCCAATGAAGAAGAATTCTTTGAGTGGGTACTTGAGATCCTCCGGGAAGTAATACTGCTTGAAGACCTTGGCAAGCAGAAGAACCTGGGAGATGTCCATCAGAGACGTGGCGAGCGAGGGGCACATGGGCGTCCCCAAGCCAGTATCTGGGCCCATCTGTAGACCGTCGACGCCAGTATTTTTCGGGGCCAACTGCAAGAGGGCTTTTGCGCTGGCCACAATGTTCGGCTCAGTATCTAGCGACGATGACGAGGAGGTGCGAGCGTCCAGGGAAGTTGCCGCTCCACTGGCCAAGTCGGAGCCCGATAGCGAGAGCGATGGCTTCAAGGGCTCGGGTTCAGCCTTGATCGGCCCATGCGGGTCCAGCAACATGCCTTTACCACTCGGCAGAAGGGGCTGCGATTTTGATGGCAGAGAGCCCGAGGAAGCCCGGTGGGACTCCGGCGGAGATGTGTCAGGGATTTGGGCCGAAACATGGGGCAAAGGATTGGAGGGGGCATGCAAGGTGTCGGGCGGCACGATGGGCTGCAAGAGCTTCGGGCTTGTGATACAGGCGTCTGACTTCGGAGTGGCCTCGAAACTCACCACCAGCGCACCTTTGACTATCTTTCGTTCTCTGGAAGCGGTCCTTGCAACCAAGCGGATATTGTGCACCGTCCGGCAGTGCCGTTGCAAAAGGTCTCTTCGTACAAACGCCGAGGCACAGTAGGAGCAGTGGAAGGGCTTTTCATTGGTATGAGACCGCTCATGGCGCTGTTTATGTTCGGAACGAGAGAAGGCCCGGGCGCAGTATCCACAGACGTATCTCTTGGGGGGAGACAGCATATTTATAGGAGGCGCTGTGATTCAGGGAAAGGGATGAATAAATTTCAGGGATATTAGGGAATCAGGGAAATCAGGGATTTCAGGGGCTATTCAGGGGCTATTCAGGGGCTTGCAGCCTGGCTGCTATTCGCTCCAATATAAAAGGCTGCTATTCGCTCCAATATAAAAGGGTGCGATTCACTTCCGCAATGTAAACTGGCTTTCTAGCGGTGTGGTTTGATCTTTGCGCTAGAGGAACCGGAACGTCTATGAGTCACCTTGAAGACGATTTCGATGGGCTAGTTAGACTCAGGTTTAGGATAGCCAATAGTTGTTTGATCTAATGTCTTGAATGTTCATTCGTGAGAATCCAAGTCGCCAATTCCCACAGGACCGAAAATCAAAGAGGACGGTCGAGAGTTTTTCAGTGTCTGTTGCAAGCAGCTGGCTCCACCTGTGACCGGAGAGAGAAGAAGGAGTTGTGAAGAAGGGGCTGTGGACTGGACAAAGCGGAAAGACTATTGACCGAACAAAAAGACTAAGCGGAATCCAGGTAGATTGAAATGGACTCTTGGCCAGGCAAATTAAAAGGGGTTATGGACTGGCAAATTGGAATGGATGGACTGGACTGGCTTGATGCAGAAAAGCTCCAGCAAAAAAGGGCGTTTCACTGGGTGGGCAAGGCGGAATATCTCGCCCTAATTCGGTGGCAGGCCTCGGCGATTAAGTAAGATGCCTCGGTGAAGTCTCGCGAGCAGCAGGGCGATCTTAACGGGATAAAGACGGGGCAAATAAGGAGAAAAGTGGTTGTATCGGGTGAAAATTCTTGCAAGCAGGGCTCGGGGCAAAAGGAGGGCACGCTTTGGTGGGTGCTACATTGTGAGCAAGCAGCATCCAGGGACCCCGCATTCGCAGATGAACTAAAGGTGGGGGAATACGCACCGCTGCGCAGAAGAACACCTTCCCTTGGGCCGCGGCAGCAACCCGACATCAGGCAGACATGACAAATACTTGGGCCAAAATGAAAGGTCAAGGGGGTACTGGGTCTTGGAATATGAAATACCCGCAGGCCAAGAAATACCCAGCGAGCAACCAGCGGACGGACGTCCCAATGCGCTGGCCATGGGCCAACGGAGATTACGCGCCAAATGGAGAGGAGCACGGCTCAAAAATGTGGCAATGAAATTCGGGCGAGCATCCACTTGGACTCACCGTTTTCCGGCGTGGGCTTCTTTACGGTTTGATGGAGACGCGGCGTCAAGCATGCTGCGACACATGCACGAAGAAGCGGGCGCGGTACTCTTTTGAGCCGCAGCGAGGCCCCGCGTGCGAAAACAAATGTGGCTTATTCCGGGGCCCTATTGATCACGGGACGCCGCATGGCCCACGGCATTTGGGACGGGATCTATTTGTTGCAGGAGCATTGTTTTTCTGCATATGGCAGGAGAGTCTGGCGATGCCTTTTGGCCCAACCATGGCCCAGGTTTGGCGGCTATGTTGCCGCATTCGATGGGCGTTTCGCCCGCCCTTCCTGCGGGCGAGAGTCTTCTCTTGGCGGCTCCTTTCCTGCACTCGGCCGCAATTTCTCCAGCAGTAATTGCGAATGAGATTGCTTCTTTTGGCGGGGTTTCCGCAAATGCATGGGCACGCGGGGACTTTACGAGCCACATGCAGGCACAAGAATTCGAGCGCCGCGAGGGGCCGCGGAGCGGGCGGAGGATCTCGACGCTTACATGCCGGAAACCACCGCCAATCTTGGCTTGCATCTTGCACACGACAAGCCGGGCGGGCACGTGACGCGCGGGGCCCAGTTGCTACGTTCAGAACTGGCCCCATTGAAAAAGAGCGGACAAAGTGGAGGAACAAGTGAGAAAAATTGAAGCGAAATGGAGGAACAAGTGAGAAAAATTGAAGCGAAATGAAGTGAACCGAAGCGAAATGAAAGGATTGAAGCGAAATTGAAATTGAAGTGAAATGAAAAGATTGAAGTGAAACATCTGAAATGTCAAATGCAAGCAGAAGTCAATGCAAGGCGCCCCGAGGGATAGCGTCGGCACCGACACACCAAGGCGCTTTGGGGTGCGCAAATTGCCAAAAAGAAAAAGGGGCGGCTTGCAAGTGGCTCGGCTGCAACATCCCTTGAAACACGTCCCGAACAGGAAACAAGCACCGGGAAGAGAAACAGCACGCGGCCGGTGCGGGCACCCCAAGCCGGCCAAGGCGTTTGGGCAGGTGCAGATCCAGCATGACAGGTCTAAACCTGCCGCAATTGAAGGCTCGAGAAGGGCATCTGCGGCATCTGGGGGCAGAAAAGGCATCACGAAAGCGCGACACCACGGCGCGACATCACCGCGACACCACGGCGCGACACCGCGGCCACACCACGGCGACATCACCGCGACATCACCGCGACACCACCGCGACACCACGGCGCGACATCACAAAGTGTGGCATCGGGCACAAATTGACCCGTGCGGCCAGCATCGTGGACAAATCGGCCGACCCTGGACACGGGCTGCCTGCAGCCACTGGCCCGCCTCGAGTGGTGCCTGATCCAACACGCAGTCCCATGGCAGGGCCGTGTTGATGCTGCCATCCGCCGCGGCTCCTGCACATTGTTACAGGGCGGAATTTTTCAGTCTACCCCAGATGAGTTAGCCAATTGTGAGGGCTTTCACTAATCGATATTGGTCCAGCTTTCTGTTGAGCAGTTGTCCAGAGTCAGTCCAGAGCCAGTCCAGGGTCAGTCCAGAGCCAGTCCAGGGTCAGTCCAGAGCCAGTCCAGGGTCAGTCCAGAGCCAGTCCAGGGTCAGTTCAGAGCCAGTCCAGAGCAGCCCAAACTCATCGTCCAATGCTTCTGAGGACCAAAAGTGAAGAAAGCCTCGCCACCCTCTTATCGTCCGGAGATGCCTCCGACACCCGGTCCTTGTGCTCGGATCAGACGCTCACCGAAAGCAACATGCCGATCTTCCAGGAAAAGTTGGTTGCCTACACAAGCATCCGCGAACTCCCCGTGGTGGCCAGCACCTTGAAGTCGGAGATCATGCTCTATGCAAGCATGAAGGCCGTGCAAAGCGGGCGGGCGCCGGTGTTGACGCTCGTGCCGAACAAGTTCCACTTTTTGAAGAAGAGTGCGCCTCTTTTGATCGCGTATGGCCACGGCGCCGGGGGCAAGACGGAGCGGTGCCGGATCTACTATAAGATCCTACAGAACAATCTCACGTGCTACGTGTTCATGTTCCGGGGCGGGCACAACTTGGTGCTCTACAACAATGCGTTGAAGCCGCACTGCGACGCGGTCTACAAGGACACCAAGCTCCGCATCTACGGAGCGTCGGGAGCCGCGTCCACGTTCGGCAATGCGAGCCTCCGGCTCCTCCTCATGAGCCCCGCGGCCGCGTCGCTTGCCGACGGCGTCGATGGCGCCTCGGTCGAGGCCGCCGCCTCCCTCCAGGAGATACCCCTTGCGCGGCCCGCGGGCGGAGCTCTGCTCTACGACGCCGTGGTGGGCCAGAGGAAGTCCGAGGTGCTGCGGCTCTTGGCCGAGGGCCCGACCTTGGTGCCCGTGCCTTTTGCCACGTACATTGACCAGGGTGGCCACAGGACCGATGGCGGCAGACTCCGGGGCTACATTCGAATCTTCGAGGCTCCCGCTTCAAGTTCTGCTTTCGCCATGCCCGATGCTGACGCCGACTATTCCGACACCAGCGCCTTCTCCGAAGACTCGCTTGTGCTTTCAACGGTCTTGCTTACATTGATTGAGCAAGAGACCGTCAAGATGCGAGGCCACAACAAGCCGTCGCACGTCGGGGGATGAGCCATGCAGCCGATATGAAGGAAGAAAGGCCGCCTATCCCAGGATCTCGACAAGAACGGATGGGCGCGATTCCAAAGATTCAGATGGACTCAATTCAAAGGGTGGAGCTGGGTTTCTTGACCTGAAGGAACCCGAGAAACTTCAAGGCCACACGGTGGCTCACGATGCACATTCGTCTTGGTAAGGCAGACGTCTTGTCTAACCAACGGTTCCAGATATTTCCCAACACACCAACACAAACGAGGCGCTCTGGTGCCCGCCCCGGTGCGTGTATATTGACCACCAGGCTTGTGACCATGGAGCAAACTCTGGAATTGGCTCTTCACGTGTACGCGGCACTCCCAACCGCCGCTGTCCAATGCTTGATTTGGGGAGATTCAAAACTCCTCAAGAGGGTAACAGAACGAAACCCCATCAGGGAGAGGCCTGCAAAGGCCGATTGTGTAATGCCAAACCCAGGCAATGGGAATATATGAGGGGATTGGTTGGCTCGAATTGAGTTGACAGCGATGGTCAAACAGAACCAAATCATCTGAACAAGAAGGATTCCAACGAAGCATTGGCAGTTTTCCAGCCCAGTTTTCCAGCCCAGTTTTCCAGCCCAGTTTTCCAGCCCAGTTTTCCAGCCACATGTTCTGCTCCAAGTCGCTGTTTCGACTTTAGGCCATGGGCCCCGTTCGTCAAATGCTCAAGAGAGCTATAATGCAGACCGCCACAATGTTCATTTCACCGTTGCGGAGGATTTTTGGTGACCGAAAGATTTGGGTGCTCAGGACGCTCCATGAAGTTGAATGGGTAACACAAAGCATGGACATGCTGAGAAATTATCGTCAATGTGGAAACCAGAGCCGTATTTGACCATCGCAATGCATTGTTGGCTATTAGAGAGGAACATTCCAATAAGTCCCAAGATTGATTAAAGATTTGTTCATGGTCACGGGTGTTCCTGCTCCAATGTTTAAACACAGGGAACCATTGAGTTCGACGGCAACAGATCTGAGCAACATCGGCGCTAGTCCATTCGAACCCGCATTCTCGCGAAGGAATAACTCGGCCGCAGCCAATGGATAGTGGGTGTGCCATCTCATTAGGATCTCTGGAGAATGGTCTTCCCCATGGTGGGTAAATTTGCACCCGTGCGCTGTGCGACCCCCGGTGGTTCTGGCTGGTTTGGTGGGATCAGGTGTGTCTGATGGTGAGCACTTGTGGAGCTCGGCCCATATGTATGTATTCCAGTGGGTCCAGTGAAGGCACTGAACACACTAAGCTGGTTTCATGCTTGTTTCGCAAGTTCAAATCCACTGGCCTTGCGCACCTTTCGTTGAGTAAAATCATGACCCACTATAGTCCCCATATCTATGCACTCTATCTTCTATCCACTCTTTCCACTCTTTACAAATCTTTGAATTGTCTGGGAGATGGGGATGGGTAATATTGAAGCACTTTTCAAAAGTTGATGTCCTTCACTTCTCTTATACAATCCTTTAGCATTCTTCAAGCAAACCAGGACTCTTAGATTTTATTCATTGATCAACTGTCACGTTTGTCCGAATTCATGGGGATATAGTGCAATTTTCACGATGTTATCACCAATCAGTTTTAATATAGCCCGAACATCCTCTGATACCTGCTTGAATCAAAGGCAAGATGTGGTGCCATTGGCCGGGTTTTTACCGGTTTTAATTTCCAGAGTCTCACCCAAGAAGGGTTGCCCGCTAGACTCTGAGGATAGACCGCAAGGCTTGATTCAAGTATGTGTCTTCTTACTGAGCATCAACTGTTCAGGTGTCTGACTTCCACGAGATCTGTCAGTAATCTGTTAGTGTTCCGTCACTATTTTGCCTCTATTCGTCACATCGTCTTCAAAGTACTCAAATCAGCACAGTAAACTTATCCAAACCACACCGGCATTATAGAACAATCCAATGTCAGATTATTTCGCACCGTATAGTGCTCAGAGAAGATCTGTTTGTTGATGATTTCCAATTCGAAGGGCCATCCACAGTGGCATAAATAAATGGCCATGGCCGCGTCATAGCATTTGACCCATCTGGCGAAACTGTCGCACTCTCCACAGTGGGTCTGACGAAAGTGTGTACCCATCACAGAGTTCTTCAACCCGAAAAGCGTATGTTCCCCAGATTTCTTTAGAGCTCGAGTTTTGGCTTCTCAATTTGAAGGATTGCCATATACTCAAGGGTCAGCCAACGGGCATTGGACGAACTGGACTGGGGGATCCTATCTTGTATCGGGTGTCCAACGCTTTTGAAATTATTGAGGCCGGGATTTCCTGGTGTAGCGTGAGCCTTTTTAACCGCTGTTTTGAATACTTTTGCGGCCACTCCAATTTATGAGGGGGCGAGGAGCGGGCGGGAGAGACGTCTTTTATATGTTTTGCAGCCGAGAGTCAAGACTGCATGCATGGCGCCTAAATCTGAAACACCGAAGCGCGTTGACTTCCCATTTCGGCTGCTCGCGTGGAGGCCCACCCCAATATAAAAGGAGAGGACTGCCGCGCTGCTTCATGAATCAATATTTTATCGGTGGCTGCAAATGTGAGCTGCCAGCTCAGGCCGTCCACCGGATGACAGAGCCAGAAATAATGACAAAACACTGAAATGCCAGCAAATACCGGCCAGAAGCTGACAAATGCTGACAATAACGAGTCGTTTTCCCAACTATTCGTTCCGGTGGTGAAGGGTCTGAGCCAGGAAGCAGAACAAATTATTGGGGCAGAATATTACACTCCACGCTAGCAAAACAAATGGAACATACACGTGGCTTTGTATACAGGATACAAGTTCAGTTCGTCCGTTGTCCTTACCTCTGTTGCCTTCCGTTCCTTATCCGTCGACCTTTGACTGATACCGAAACTCCAATTGGGGTATGTGTGGCAAAGCCCGGATTAAGAATCCGAATATTGAGGTTTAGAGAATGGTGCGGTGAAGTGTACGCCCTTTGGTATGAGAGCTGTGTGTAGTACAAACTCATTTATTGGATTGTTTATTGTGCTGGTTTGGTCCTCACCACTTTACCCTTCCTTTGAATTGAACTATCCTATAGTGAATGTTCAGTTGTTGCTTCATCAAGGTTATGTTGAAGGTTTACACATGTTTACAAGTGAAGCTTTTATTCAGAGGCTTTTAAAGGGATTGGATTTTACTCTACTGATGAATGTTAATTAAGGTCTGCAAGGAACTGTCTTGCTCTGGCACCACTGGGGTACTATTGCTAGTACTACTGCAGTTCTTGCCTCTTTGTTAAACTATGACTTTGATTAACTTGGGAAATTTACCTCACTTGATTTTGAGGGCCAAATATGGGGAAGAAAAAGATCACATCAGCAACGCCAAAGCTGTGAGATTCAGCAGCGAGAGATATGAAAGATCTCTGCCGTCTGCCTTAGAAGATATGGAAAATGCCTGGCATCTCTTGATGCACGAGAACAAAAAATTGAAAAGGCGGAAGGTATAGTCATGAAATTCCATACTCTCTTCATTTTGTTGCAAACTTCAATTCCTTTTCAAAGGCCCAGATGCCTTTTGTTTCAAGCATTGCCTTTTCCCCACATCATAAGCCCCAACCTTTATGCTCAGTTAGTGGGTCTCCGGCATGATGAAACGAATCCAAATGAAGCACTCGAAAGCAAGACTAAAGCTAATTTTGGGGGATCCAAGTATTCCGTTGATTCCAAAGTATCGAATACGAAAAGATGACACTCAATTGGGCATCAAGGTGATATTTCGAGTGATCATCAACTTGCTCATGTCTATTCTGGGGTTGTTTTTTACGGGGCCTAGCTGATGACGTTTTATATTCGGTGCCCTCCAATCAATGCAGAACTCTTCGGCTTCATGCTCCGCCAAGGGCCAAGCCTCGTTGCTGGTCCATTTCGATTGCTGATACAGAGCTCAATGGACCGTGCTATTGATCTATCTGGCTGCTGCACATCTGGACAATAAGAGTCATCTGGACAATAAGATTCATCTGACAATAAGCGTCATCTGGACAATAAGACTCGCCGATCAAGAGCCTCGTCTAGTGCATTATGCTGCATCCGAGTGCACCAGTACCTGGTGGTTTCCGTCCGGTAAATACATGTCTCTACTCAACAGTAGCTGATTAGCGGCAGGCGGTAGGAGAAAGAATTAGTTCTTAAGTGGTAGACAGTTTGCGATAGAAACAGTACTAGTAAGAATGGCATACAATTGCAGCCATTGAGTGGAGCAGGGCGTGAGGACGTAAATAGTGTGCAGGTCAGGGGCAAGGAAAAGAATATATAAAGCCCCCCTCCCCCCGACCGCACTCATGCTCCTTCTTTTGCATAGCACACTGGTCAGGTCTAGCTTACATCCGTGCATGTCAAGAATGCTGATAAATAATTGGAAATGTCATAGCGGGCCAGAGAAGCTTCATGGCACTGGAGGTTAAGACGCAGAAAGTCCACGTGGGAGGCACGTGACGGGCATATTTGCAGCCATGGGTAGTGCCGCACCCACCAGGAATTGGCCGGGCTGGGTCCCTTCATCAATGAGCCATGATGCTGGAAACTTTGCCTTCCGTGAGACTGGCCCGCGTGAGGGAAATCCGCCTCAACAGAGGAGGACGAAAATTCGAGTGCAACTTATGAGACACGTGCAGGCCCGCAAATGTGGTGGCTGCCTTTATCTCAATAAACTGCCGGGACTCTGGGTGTGGATTTTCCGATCCAAAATCCAAGGTCATGGTCGACGCGACTCGAGGCTCGCTATCTGGATCAAAAACCGCTCATCTTCAGCTATTCGAGAACAAAGTAGCCATTTGCCTAGAAGTTGCCAACAGTCATGGAAATGAACGTGCAACCTTCCGAACTGGTCAAAACACGACTGACGACGATAGTCTGGGGTCACTAGAGGGAGACTGCAGATTCGACTAAATATTCAGTCAAGACTCGATGCAGTCAACGTGCAACGAATTTTCCAAGTGTCAGATCAGTCACCAGGATCAAGAGGACTGAATTGGGACTCGAAGAGAAACAGTTCTGGGAAACGTATCCGAGAGAAGGTCTGAAAATTATGCTTGAAGTGTGGCAGAGGGGCCGTGGGAATTGGCTTATGTGGACCAAAGGCAACTATGACGGCCAAATGGCTCCATACCTAAACCTCGTGTTATGCATTTTGGTACATGGCAGTTTTGGGTATTAATGCGCCATCTGCACTGGTGTTGACATCTGATTTGGCCAAGTCCTTTCAAGCATCAAGTGGTTATGGACACTTCCTGCCAGTATTCAATACCGTTTTGACCAATCTGGCGGAAGTTGGGGCCAGTATCAAATCACTGATGCATCCGTTGTTGGCTCACTTCTGACCAAGCTCCAGTGTTTAGTTTGATGATTCAGGTCAATATACCGGTGTCCACCAAACCATTGGTGATCTCAATCATCTAACCATCCCAAACATCTGGCTTCTACGGTTGCAATCATCCCAAACTTCTGGCTTCTACAGTTGCAATGAGTCAATACTGTGACTCCAGCCGTTAGCTTATCGCCCAAAGATTTTGTCAATTTGTTCTGGATAGTCTGGAGCAGCTTTATTTGGTGTGAAGCATTCCGCTGTGGCACCGTTTCCGAACCGCCAAAGGCGGGCCATCACCCGGTGCGTGCGAAGGGGCCGTGAGGGCTTGAGCCCTAGTCACAAGCGCGCACGTGCGCCCCGGTGAGCGCCATGCAGGACCTGCCCACCTGCATTCCGCACCGCACGCTCTATTCCTCAAAAAATTTTCTCTTTTCACTACACACGAATCATCTTTCACAATGGGTATGTGGAATCACTCGGCGGGCCCGCCAACACAGGCAACGGGCAAATGAGGCCAACAGCATCGTGATTAGGAGAACGGGTGGACAGAAATATGGTAGAACGATGGACAGAAATATGGCAGAACGATGGACAGAAATATGGCAGAACGATGGACAGAAATAGGCAGAACATTGGATGGACTGCGAGACTGGTCAGATTGAAAGCCCTAGTCTCTGCAATTCGACAACTGGGCATTACCTTGAGATTGATGAACGGGAGTCAAGCAACTGAGAATTACAAGAGATCCGTTCACGCCTGGCGAAACTGAGAATGACATCGGTCTACTGAACCCGAGCAACGGGAACCTGCAGCAGGCTGTCCATCACGTGGGACCAATTGCCTTCATTGGTTCTTGCATAGCTCCTTTGAGTCTGCCCGTTTGGGACCTGTCAAGTTGTGCGGTTAATGTGATCATAGCCTCGATGAACCCAGTGTTCCAGCAGTGAGCCCATGTCAGTCCGATCTGGTTCTTGGAGGCCATGCTATTCAGTGTCCCTCGACTTTTGGTTAGACTTGGGCCATTCTGTTCCTCCTTCCCTAGCATCACTTGCTGGCCTAGTTGTTTTCGACTTTACTAACCTCAGTTAACGTTCCAAAGCTTAGAAAAACCTACTGCAAAGGTAAGCAGTGTCGCAAGCACACCCAGCACAAGGTGACTCAATACAAGGCCGGCAAAGCCTCGTTGTTTGCTCAGGGTAAGAGAAGATACGACCGTAAGCAGTCCGGTTTCGGTGGTCAGACCAAGCCTGTTTTCCACAAGAAGGCCAAGACCACCAAGAAGGTTGTGTTGAGATTGGAGTGTGTCTCCTGCAAGACCAAGGCCCAGTTGTCCTTGAAGAGATGTAAGCACTTTGAGTTGGGTGGTGACAAGAAGCAAAAGGGTCAAGCCTTGCAATTCTAAGCGTCTTGCTTGCTATACAGTTAATATTCAACGAACCTTGATTAGTCCGCGTAGGCCTCCTGCCATGTTGGTGCACGCAATTGCACTGGAGCATGTTTATGTATATAGCCTGATATTTGCAATGGCAACGAACAGTTGTGCCAGACTAGGTGATGGCCGGCCTATATGCAGTACAACACGCCTCTATTCCATCTCTATTATCTCTATTATCTCTATTCCATCTCTATTTCTCTATTATCTCTATTCCATCTCTATTTCTCTATTCCATTTGTATTCCGTTTTAGATTTTATTCAGTCCGATTGGAGGCCTCGATTAGGTATTCGCCCAAGACCCGGAGTGGGTCGTCCGGCTGCTCCTTGCCGATCTTGCGGAGCCCCTGCAAGAGATGAGCCGTGAGATGCTTGTTGAGGTACTGCCTGACCGACGAGCCTCCCACCATCTCGTGGACAGGCGGCGAGGTGTGCAGAGGAAGGTCGTCGTGGGACTCCTCGAGCTTGACTTTCTTGGGCGACGGTTCTTGTTGCGCCGGTGAGTTGTCCTCTGCCGTGACTTGCACGAGAGGCTGGATGTCGGGATTCTCCATGGCACCAAGCGGGAGCGGTGATTAGTGGATCGGAATTTGCCCGAGGGGAGATGGGATATCCAATGTGTGGCACGATGAGTTTCAAGACGGGACTCTGACTGGGCCAGGCTAAGGTGTCAGTCCAGGAAGCTAGTGGTGCCGGGAGTGACCTCGGGATAGACTCCTCAGTGGTTTGAGAGGATGAGTGTCCGAGTACACCAGAGATAACAAGTGGCGTCCAGATAAGCGTCCAGATAAGCGTCCAGATAAGCGTCCAGATCTGCCAGATGCAGCAATGAGGTTGGGTGTATAGTTGGCACCGGCGGTAGGGTAGGTCAAACAGACAACTCCAGTGACGAGAATATTCTGGATAGTCGCAGATAAAAGGGTTCACCGTGTATAATGCCCCGATAATGCTTCAGTAGCGCTTCAGTGATGACTATCCACACACTTTGCAGCAAAGTCGATATACTGCGATATGGAACTTTGGAAATCAGCAGTCAAGCGCCAAGTAAGTGAGCGAGAACAACAGCAAAGCCCGGTGACTGAAAGAAAATCACAGCCAAGAACTGACGACAATCACAGCCAAGTAATCACAGCCAAATAATCACAGCCAAGTAATCACAGCCAACAACTGACGACAGTTGGGGAACTTAGGGGTCAGAAGGCAGGAGGATGAATCAACAAAGAGTTCCAGAGATCCAGATCTTCCCAATAAAACGAGACAAGTCAGGGGTCGAGACAAGTCAGGGGTCGAGACAAGTCAGGGGTCGAGACAAGTCAGGGGTCGAGACAAGTCAGGGGTCGAGACAAGTCAGGGGTCGAGACAAGTCAGGGGTCGAGACAAGTCAGGGGTCGAGACAAGTCAGGGGTCGAGACAAGTCAGGGGTCGAGACAAGTCAGGGGTCGAGACAAGTCAGGGGTCGAGACAAGTCAGGGGTCGAGACAAGTCAGGGGTCGAGACAAGTCAGGGGTCGAGACAAGTCAGGGGTCGAGACAAGTCAGGGGTCGAGACAAGTCAGGGGTCGAGACAAGTCAGGGGTCGAGACAAGTCAGGGGTCGAGACAAGTCAGGGGTCGAGACAAGTCAGGGGTCGAGACAAGTCAGGGGTCGAGACAAGTCAGGGGTCGAGACAAGTCAGGGGTCGAGACAAGTCAGGGGTCGAGACAAGTCAGGGGTCGAGACAAGTCAGGGGTCGAGACAAGTCAGGGGTCGAGACAAGTCAGGGGTCGAGACAAGTCAGGGGTCGAGACAAGTCAGGGGTCGAGACAAGTCAGGGGTCGAGACAAGTCAGGGGTCGAGACAAGTCAGGGGTCGAGACAAGTCAGGGGTCGAGACAAGTCAGGGGTCGAGACAAGTCAGGGGTCGAGACAAGTCAGGGGTCGAGACAAGTCAGGGGTGCCCTAGAACCTTTGGTGGAGAACGGAGGGCCTTGGGGCTCAATGGGAAGTCGCCAGGAGGTCGATGGCCCACTCCAGGGGTCAGTCGTGCGGAGCGGAGTAGTTTGGAGAAGCCGCCAGCCCAGGTGACTCAATTAGGGGGGCGTAGAAATGAATGCTCCGGCAATAATCTAGGAAAGCTCCAACAATGCTTCGGAATGCTGCAGTAATGCTCCAGGAATCCTCCAGTAATACTCAGCGACGCGCTGTGTCAGCAGTGAGTTTGACCAGGGCGGATAGCGATGGCGGGTGTACGGGTGCGCGCGCGGGCCTCCCTAGTCATACTCTACACTCCTGCTCCCCTGCTACCACTCCCACTGCTACTACTCCCACTGCTACTACTCCCACTGCTACTACTCCCACTCCAGCTGCCCCCCACTCCAGCTGCCCCCAATCCAGCTGCCCCCACTCCAGCTGCCCCCACTCCAGCTGCCCCCACTCCAGCTGCCCCCACTCCAGCTGCCCCCACTCCTACTTACTCGTGCCTGTCCTTCTTCTTCGTGCTGTTTCTTCCCAGCTCTACCTCCTTCCCAAAGCGTGATACCAGTGTTCCCACTGCACAAATATACAATTGGCCTGAACCCAGCCAATCAGACCGAACCATTGTCCCCACCGATCCCAACCGGATCTTTACCGCCATACCAATTGTCACATCATTCCACAGATATCACATCTTTGTCTGTCTGAAGATCATACATTACAAGCACGTCCATCATCTGAACACCATTACTAGTTATAATACTCTCCAGATTGAAACAGTACATTAGCATCATAGCTACATAGCTCCTCACATTAGCTACATAAGCATTGATGGCATCGATAACAGTGGCCTCTAATTCATGCAAACTATAACACCATCAAGTATCTGATACAAGCATAGCATCATCAAGCTATAGATCTGATACAAACATAACCATCAACCTATAGCATCTGATTCAAACACAGCACCATCAAGCTATAGTATCTGATACAAACACAGCATCATCAAGCTATAGCATCTGATACAAACATAGCATCATCAAGCTATAGCATCTGATACAAGCATAGCATCATCTGATACCAGCACATCTATTTCATCTGACACCAGCACTATTTCATCTGATACCAGCACTATTTCATCCAAACTAGCTTCATACTATGGACCCGTTCAAGGAAGTGGAAGAGGACTGCTGGACGCAGATCCGGGAGCTCGAGCAGTTCATGCAAAAGAGCCCGCGCGTGACGCCTGACATCGAGGCGGACTTTGGCAACAGCTACCAGGAGTTGGCCGAGACGTTAGAGGATCTCCGCCAGGCCGTGCACATCTCCGAATCCAACCCCGTGCAGTTCAGCCTCTCGTCCGAAGACATTGCCGGGCGCAAGCAGATCTTGGGCCAGTTGAGCCGAAAGGTGGCCGGGCTCCAGGCCGACTGGGACAGGCACGTGTCGGACCGTCACCGGCCACGCGAGGTTACCACCATGTCCAATCGCATCAGCCAGGACCTGAGCCCGCGGCCCGCCTACAGAGACGGCGGCTTTGGGGAAGGCGACGCTGGAGACGGCTCGCTTGCGCACGTGGACCGTGAATTCAACCAGTTCCAGCAACAGGAAATGCTCCACACGCAGGACTTGCAGCTCGATTCCATCCATCGCACCATGCAGAGCCTCAACCAGCAAGCCGCCATGATGGGCGGCGAGTTGGAGGACCAGGGCTACATGTTGGACAACTTGGACGCGGAAATGGACACCCTAGCTGGCAAGCTTCTGCGAGGCATGAAGCGCGTCAACTATGTGATTGACAAGAACAGGGAGTCCGCCAGCAATTGGTGCATTGGCATATTGGTCGTCCTTCTCTGTGCATTGTTGTTTGTATTGATTGTGGTGTGAGGCCACCACGGATCAGAGGCCAGAGCCATGGTCAATGCCATGGTCAATTCCAGGGACCAGTGCCAAAGACCAGTGCCAAAGACCAGTGCCAAAGACCGCCAAAGACCGCCAAAGACCGCCAAAGACCGCCAAAGACCGCCAAAGACCGCCAAAGACCGCCAAAGACTAGTGGTAAAGACCAGTGCCCCGGGCCATTCGTACATCGACTCAATGGTTGATTATCTGCTGGCTCGAACATCTGCGGGTCTACCATGAACGGCGGAGATAACAACCGATGAACGGACAAATACTATTGTATGTCCTTATGCATCCTCGGTCATGGCACAAGAGGCGCCGACCTAGATAGGTTTAATGGTGCGTCTACGGGTGATAAAAGGTCCAAGCCAGTTGAAGAAAAGCCAAGTGCTATACGAGGGCCTTTGGTGATGCCATTTCTGGAGGATTCGCGTGGGCGAAATCGGGTGCAGCTAAAGGCCTTTGCTCGTGCTAGTTCAAAGGTGTGAGATGGCTCACCGCGCCATGGTTCCTCTACTCGACACATCAACGAACCTGGAGTTAGTTATGATCATTGCAAGTGATGTTTCAGACAAGAAAATAGTAAGGTAGCTAGGTTTTTTCCACATCGACAGAAAGTCTCGAGCCAAATGCACTCAGATTCATCATCATCACAAAGAACTGTACATACAAGTTGCGAGCGATGGGGGTCATGAGGGCGCGGCGCTCGCCTTATATATTGCCGGAGCGGGTTACCCGGCGCAGGCGCCACCTAGGGCGCGCGGGGGGCCGCATCGACCAGCGTCTTGGTCACGTGCTTGTGGTGTACGGGTGCCGCGCGGTTCCCCACCTCAGCGACACTCACAACCACACTTACTCCTCCCAATTACTCCCTGACCACACTCACAACCACACTTACTCCTCCCAATTACTCCCTGACCACACTCACAACCGCACTTACTCCTCCCAATTCCTCCCTGACCACACTCACAACCGCACTTACTCCTCCCAATTACTCCCTGACCACACTCACAACCACACTTACTCCTCCCAATTACTCCCTGACCACACTCAAGGATGTCCCAGGATAAGTACAAGTACCGCGTGGAGGTGCAGCAGATGATGTTCGTGTCCGGGGAAACCAATGACCCGCCAATCGAAACCACATCCATCATCGAGGACATTGTCAGGGGCCAGGTGATCGAGATCCTTGTACAGTCCACCAAGACGGCGGCGCTTCGAGGCAACAGGTCCATTACTCCGGAGGACGTGATCTTTCTCATCCGGCACGACCGGGCCAAGGTCATCCGGCTCATCACGTACTTGTCGTGGAAAGACGTGCGGAAGAACACCAAAGAGGAAGGAGGCGCCACGGAGTCGCTCATGGAGCAAGAGGGCGGCACGGGCGGCGTCAGCAATGTGAATGAGCAGTCGAAGTTGATCACGCGCTACAAGAAGCTGAAGATCCGGTTGCCCTGGGAGATCCAGTTCATGTTCAGCGAGCAGCACTTGGAAACCGCCGAGGAGGCCGAGGAGGTGGACGACGAGGAAAAGGCCGCCACGCTTGCGTCGCTCAAGCGCTTGAAAATGGCCGACGAGCGCACCAAGAACATGACCAAGGAGGAGTACGTGCACTGGTCCGAGTGCCGGCAGGCGTCCTTCACGTTTCGCAAGGCCAAGAAGTTCCGGGAATGGGCGCAGATCTCGCAAATCTGCGAGTCGCGGCCCAATGATGATGTCATTGATATCTTGGGGTTCCTCACGTTTGAAATCGTGTGCTCGTTGACCGAGGAGGCCATGGCCATAAAGAGCTCGGAAGAGCGGCTTCTCCAGCAGTCAATGCTGAAGCTTGGGCCCTTGAAGGAATTGAAGCGCAAGAGAAAGTACTTGTTCGACCAGCCGGACGAGTTGGCTAAGCCCATCCAGCCCTATCATATTGAGGAGGCCTGGCGACGCTTGCAGGCAATTGACTTTAAGCACAAGGCCGTGCGCAGTTTTGGCGGCGGCATGTTGAAATCTCGCACGAAGCTTATATGACGAGCTCCAGCAAGAAGGATGGTCAAGTCTGCGTGGCCACAGAAACCTAAACAATCCACGGCCTTGGCGAGGACTTGGCGGGGTTGTTTATGGCTCTGGAGTGGCCTTGCAGGCGAGGCATATAATTCTGGCATGGAAAGACTTATGGGTCCACGCCAGTTGATGCTTTTTGATGTCTAACATTCTATCTAATATGAGCTGCCACTCAGCAGACACGGCGCCGGGTGGAGAAGCTCGTCCACAGCGCGGTGGAACCTGCGCCAGCCAAGAAACTGGGCCTCACTGAAGCCGGTCCCCTCTGCCATGCTTTCGGCATCTTTCTCATCAAGTAACCTCTGGAAGCGGGCCATTTGCCGGGCGTGCGGAGCCACGTCGGCACATAGCGCCCCGGGCGGTATGCTATAGCACAAGGAGTTGTCCGGCAAACCTTGCAATTCCGCCTCGTCCGTGAAGGAGTTGGCCGACCGGCTCCTTGTCTGGGCACGGCCCAAGAGTTCTTGGACGTGGCGGGGAACCCTCTTGGCCCTGCCGGCGAAAAAGTCAATCACGAGAGAGCGCATGCGACTAATGGGCACAGGTTTCAATGCCTCGTCCGCAGGCAGGACAAGGTCGACCATCGCGTGACCCAAGTTCTTCTCGTGCGGCAAAGTCTTTTGCTTCAAGAGCGTCGACTCGTCGATCATCCAGATGTCCAAAAGCTCGTTGGGCTGCTCGTCATGCAAAATGGCCGAGTGGGTGTTTGTTCCGATAATGTCACCTGCAGAGAGCACTTCCAACCTGTTGCTGGCTTCGTGCAAGCAGTGATTGGGGCTGGGATCCTCGTGGGAGAAGAGGTCGGGATCAATGGCGGGGTCAACGGAGGCGGCGGGATCAATGGCGGGGTCAATGGAGGCGGCGGGATCAATGGCGGGGTCAATGGACGGATCGCACAAGTGGCCATTGGAAGGAATGCGGCTATGCGGCCCCAGACAAAAGTCTATCAGCATATTGCCATTTCTTTGCTTGCAGCAAAGCCACTGACACTGCATTAAGGAGCGGCGCAAGTCAAGGTGGCCTTTTTCTGTCCGAGTGTCCAGCATGATGCGCTTCAATACACGGTCTGAAAGATCATAGCCACACGCAAAAGAGCAGAGCCAGAGGTACTGGTGCAAAGCGGTCGTGGACTCGACCTCAAGCGACAACACGGAGTTCTGCTCCTCGGCCACCTCCAAGATGCCCTTGGGAATCGCGTCGAGGTTCTGGACAGTGAGCACAAGAGGCCGCTTCAGAAAGTTCATCACCTCGTGCACCACGGACCAGAATGTCTTGTCCTGGTCGAACAATATATCGCAGTCCTCAAAGAGCACCACCCCCTTCTGGAAGGCGGATTTGGGATGGGAGTGTTCGCGGGCGGGCGCAGCCAGCTTCGAGGACGCGGCCTCTCGGGTGTAGCTCTTGGGAAGAATTTCGGTGGTGCAAAACTCTTTCAAGGACGAAAGCAAGTCCTTGCGCGAGCGCTGGTGGCCCGTGTTGATTTCATGAATATACCCATCAATGGCATGGACGGCTGCGTAGATGGCGGCGGACTTGCCAGCCCCACAGTCGCCGTGGATGACCAACACCGGCACAAACGAGTCCTCGTCCGTGTCGTGGTCGTCCCACTCCAAGTAGTTGTCGCTGACGACAAAGTCGTCTTTGCGGCGTTTTTTCTCGCGGAACTTGACGCTTCGGGGCACTTTGGTGGACTGGGTTCGGAGAATCTCAAACAGGTTGGCCAACCACATGTTGAGGAAGTGCTTCAGCGATGTTTTGACGAGGAGCGAATCGACGGACTGCGGCTTGAAGTGCTGGGGCCAGTTCAATGTAGGCTGGGGCCAGTTCAGAGGAGGCGTGACCTCCAGTGTGGCCAGTGAGGTCTCCAGTGTGGTCTCCAGTGTGGCGGCAAGGTTATGCAAAATCGTTCTGGCCGTAGCCTTATGAGGAGCGCTGGTCAAGGCGAGCGGGCTTCGCTGGTGGATGTAGCTCTGCATCTGTTGTACCGACTGCGGGTATGAAAGGCTGGAAGCCAGTGTGTATGAAAGGGCGGGAGCCGAATGAATGTAGGATATGCATGAATCCAGCGGTAGCCATTCAGAGTCGGGCTCAGGCACCCCAGAGGACCGCTTGGGAGTTCGGGCTGGGCCTCTGGATCTGGGTCGATGCGGTGCTGGCGCCTCTCCTGTGACATGCATCAATTCCCGGGAGATGGGGGGCGGGTCTAGGCCTTTGAGTTTCTGGATCAGCGTCAACTTGGGCGCGGTGTTCTCGGAGGCTTTTTTCATCATCATGGCAAAGGCACTGTGGGTGCCCTTGATGCTGTGGGTCTGGAAGCTGCGGGAGCCATCGGAGATGGCATTGCAGCCTGCGCCGGCGCCATTCCCATCGAGGCACCCGCTGAAGCTGCCGTTTCCGCTCGTGTACAACGGATTCAGCTGCCGCAACATCTGTTGGAGAAACTTCCGGGGAAGCCGGAGCGTCACCTGGCACGTCGGAGGGGTGGCAATCAGCCGCAACACGTGCGGCAGAACCTTTAAGCACACCTTGAGGGCCCAGGCGCCCTTGGTGTTGCGGTACTTCTTGGAAGGGTAGCGTGCGAGGATGCTGGTGATGGGGTTGCGGTCGCCCTGGGGCTCTTTAGGAGGTTGCAGCTCCTGCGCAGGCACAACAGGGGGAGTTTGTTTCTTGAGGAGCTCCATGGCAGACACACTCTTCAGCGACGAGTACACCTTTTTTTCCAACTCCTCCAAGTCATCGACGGCCGGCAGCGGCGGAGCCACGCGGGCCTGCTTTTGTTTCTTGTTGGTATGCTGGGATCCCAGAAGCACCGATAAGAGGCCTTTGGAGCCGCGGCCCGAGGATGGTGGAAAAAGCTGGTGATTTATGGGGGGTTCATTCTGCGACGTCTCAGTCCCTAGCCCGGTATTCTTCGGACTTTCTGTGGGGCCACTTTCTGTCTGTCCACTTTCTGTCTGTCCACTTTCTGTCTGTCCACTTTCTGTCTGTCCACTTTCTGTCTGTCCACTTTCTGTCTGTCCACTTTGTGACTGTATTCCACTTTCTGTCCATATCCCCCTTTCTGTCCATATCCCCCTTTCTGTCTGTATTCCATTTGTCCACCCCCTTTCTGTCTGTATTCCATTTGTCCACCCCCTCTCTTTGGATACCCTTTCGTTCAGTATCTCCCCTTCCATCAGCCCACCCTCCAATCCACTCCGCGGCTCCGCCAGCTCCACAATGTGCTGTACATAAGAAGGCTCAGCAGCCGCTCCTTCGTCAAGCGACTCCATCATGGGTCCATAAACTCCCAAGACAGCCATTTCACTCGTCCCAGCGGCACAGCGCGCAGACGCCGAGTCGTGGTCGCAGAGGCCGCCTGCATCCAGATGCAAGGAGAAGGGGCTCTCGGGGCCCGAGGACACGAGCGGATCGTCGCCCAGAACAGGCAGGCTGGAGCGGGCCATTCCCTGGCGGCGGGAACGCCAGGCGAGGTTGTTTTCCAGGCCGAGGTTCATACGGGCCGAAGCGCGTTGGCGTCGCGCTCATGAGGCCGCGCCGGTGTGCAGGACTTGCACCGGTCGGGGTCTGCACACTGACTGCCGAATAGTCTGGTCTTTTGGAGAACCACCACCACCGCAAAACCATGTCCGGCAATCCAACCATTTGCCTTGGCACGAGGGTATATCAAGCCAGCCAATTGACAGAATAGGGGATGCCGCTTCTCCAGAATAGGGGAGACGCTTTTCCAGAATAGGGGATGACGCTTTTCCAGAATAGGGGATGACGCTACTCCAGAATAGGGGATGACGCTACTCCAGAATAGGGGAGACGCTTTTCCAGAATAGGGGATGACGCTTTTCCAGAATAGGGGATGACGCTACTCCAGAATAGGGGAGACGCTACTCCAGAATAGGGGATGACGCTTCTCGAGACGATTGATGCTATTACTGCATCTGTCTGGACAACTGTCTGGCTAAAGCTAAAGCGGAACGAATTAGCAAAGCACGAGGCTTTAGACCTAAACCCGGAGTGAAGCGGGAAGTGCAGGAAGAAGAGGTTTAGACACCAAAGGAGCTGTGGTCATGCCGTTCAAACACCCACCTCTGCCTGCAGATTGCAAAGAGGTGGTCAGGAGAGACCAGCCAAGCCGTTGTCACAGTTCCGATTGACTTCCACCTGAGCTTGAACTCGTTGTGAGGAGAAGCACATTTGAGTGGGCACACCACGCAAACGCTATTCCCTGAGCATAAACCTAAGGCGCAAGAGCTCAGCAAAGCCTTAGGGTCACGCTCAAATCACGCTCAATGGTCCAAAGCACAGTGATGTTCCCAGAAGTCCGGGCAAGATCTGCACAATCTTTCAACGCCAATTGACCGCCTAACTGCTAGACGAGAAGGCCCCCCGTCAAGCATTTCACTCGTGAAATTCGTCATGCGTCCAACAGAAAGGGTCAGCTGCGCAGCCAGACACGGTTCATTGCGCCCAGGCTGCACGAGTTACTTATCCGGTTGACTGGTACGGGCCCTAGCCAGTACCCCGATGGTTCCTATGACTCTCCTGGGGTTACTATTTATGACTCCGCTTATGACTCCGGAGCTTCCTATTGAACGGAATTCTTGGAACACATCTCCAACCCTTCCGAAGACCCGGGAGGTTTTCCACTACAGAGTTTAACGGAACTGATTGATAGCATTGTCTCTTTCTCACCATCAACATGAATTGTGTGCATGCCTTTTCAGCTGTTTCCTCGTTAAATTCTGCTGGTATGCCACTGGTGGCTGCGCTTGGCCCAGATCCCCTGGACCAATAATGGTCAGGGCCGAAGAAGCAAAGAGGTTTCATGGCGAGTATAGAATTGGGAGAAAGTCTTGTGAAATACGGATGTTGTACTGAAGTCTATTATACGAGTGGAGTTGGCGAAACGCTTGCCTGCTGACCCAAAGCCTTGGCAATGAACGAAATGATGAAGAAATTGGGGCTGAATCTATTAGTGGCAGATTCTTTGCAGCACTGCCGTCCGTTTTGATCAATCACATTTTTCCGGGTCCGCAAGAGACCCAGCAACCCAAAACTCTCACTGGCCAGAGCTTTCTCACTGGCCAGAGCTTTCTCACTGGCTAGAGCTGGTCAGCAGAGCTTTCTGTCTTGGAAGGCCGCCTCATGGGACTCATTTTCGAGTCACGGCCAATCGTCAAAACACGCTGACACAGCAAACCAGACTACTCTATTACCATATACATGGGAACGCCTGGAACTGGGCTATACTGCAGAGTCCAGTTAGACATTTCTTCACACTCGGTGGCTCTCTATTATGAAGAAAGAACTTATTGGTGAAATTGACCTGGACAAATCAGCGCCACGGTGAGTCCTAGACTTGACTCTAGCGTCATGTGCCCCAACAATTGGGAATGACCCGAGGTATGGACATCTGATACGCCGGGATGAATTGGGCAGAGACTGACTGCTGGTGATTTGAGCTGCGGGCGAGATGAAATGGGCTTCCATCCAGACCTGAGCCACCGGGTCTTATTGTCTGTTGAAGTTCTTTGCTACGGCACTGAAGATATTGCATTCCCATGCGGTCTTTTTGAGGCTATTTTTCCACTTTTATTGCATTTGAGGATGTCCGTTGAAGACACCATTCAACGTGTCATTTCCAAGATACTCAACACCAAGAAGTCATTCAAGCATCTCATTTGATTGGCACTTTCAAAGAATTGGATGTCATTCCAATCTCAACACACTGCAAACGTGGCATTTGAAGAGGTCATTTGCATGCCATTGCCAACATGCCATTACCATTTTTTCCAGGACATTATTTGATATCACCAATGTCACCAATATGCGCTTCCAAGGTGTATGTCTTTCAACCCGTCAACGGTATGACATTTCTTGGACCAAATCCCTAAATGGAATCGCAAATGAGGCTTCAATTCAGACGGAAGCCTCTGTTCCTTCTTGTTCCTTCTTGTTCCTTCTTGTTACCTTCTTGTTTGAGTGACACTGCTGACGACGCCACGCAAAATCCGGGGGTAGAGCAGAAATGCTCTGAAAAAGTGCACAGGCCAAAGAGCAGGTGGCTCTAGTCCAGGCAGCACCGTGCTAAAAGGTTGAAGCCAGACGGCCCAGGCACACTACAAATCTCCACCACTCTTCATCCGTCATCCCAGAAAGCTGTGCAGTGTCTCAAGGCGGAGACCACGGACCATTTGTTCGACATTTCGTTTCACATGAAGCACGGTAGGGTTGGGAGATTCGAGTGCGTTATTTGGGCCAGACCATGGGCCTCGGAACTGGCCTTCGAATGAAAATGTCCCGGCGGACGAGATGCAACCGCAGCCGTTCTTGTTCGGGCTGCTCTGCCCCCAGCCCGCTGCCTAGTGGTGGAAGACAGGGACAGATGCCTTCACCAACTACTTCTCCACCCACTACAAAGCCACATCCCATCTGCCCATATAGGTGTGAAATGAACATATCCATGGTCATCGGAGCTCTAGTACCTGCATCGATGTCAATAGGGACACGATTCCCAGCAATTCCGGCAGGCGCATGATGATACTCAGTCAACGTCTTTGGAGGTGCATTCGCCTTCGGTGTGCCCCCGGTCGACCAAGGCTGGATGAAATGGTGAGTCGGTGTCATTAGCAATGGCATGGAGCACCCGCTTAAGGAGTCGACAAACTCTTCCAGAAAGTGCAGTCAATGCAGAAGGGAGCAACCCGAGCCATTTTGTAATGGACACAGTGGATTGCGGAGAACACTAATTAAAGCCGCAAGTGAAGAGAGTAAGGTTGATGGTGTGATGGTCCATTTTGTTTGCCTTTCGATTTATTATTGTCATTGTTGCCCTTACCACGAGGTTTGCCAAAACGTTTGCCTTGTTATTATTCTTGCCTGAGCCCCGTTTGCCTTTAGGGCTCTTCGTACCGAACGTACCTTAGTTTGGGAGCCCGACTTGTCCGTTGAATCCGCCGAATCATCTGAATCAGACCACCCCTGGTCATACTTAATCTAAAGAGCCGTCATTAAATGGTCGGGAGTTATTATAGAGATGATGTTATATTCCATTTAAATTTAGGATTACCACATACTAATACAATTATTGAAACAGAATTTCCAATCCCAACTACTTTTAAATATTTACCTATGATATTAGGTTTATCATTATCTTTATCTTTAGTTTATATTATGAATTTATGTATAAATTACCTAAATCAGGTACTTTAAAATCATATGTTTATAATTTCTTTAACCAACGTATTTATTTTGATCAATAATTAAATAATTTAATAAATAGACCGGTTTTAATATTTGGTGGTTATTTAAATGAATTAATAGATAATGGTTTATTAAAAGTTTTGGGGATGATAACATCCCCCTTCGGGAGATTTATTATTTGGTACCTTAATATTAGAAAAGGGGCCATATTTCCTGGAGGGTATAATATCGGGCGGCCTTCGGGATGTTTAGTTACGACTGTGCATTAAATATCATTACAGATACCCATTAATGTAGCAGTCTGTAGCGATTCTTTATATAACCGACGATCTAGTTTTAATTTAATCGTTTTCATTGTAAGCGGCTCTCCCGTGTTTCAAGAAGTTCAAGAAGTTCAACAAGTTCAACAAGTTTCAATTTGACGAGAGTTGAGTAGTTATCCACGTCCTGATAAGGGACCATCCTTACGCAACAACGCAATGTAATTTGCATAATAGGCAGAAGCTGATAATTGGGAAGCTTAATCATGGCCATTTGTATGTAACACAGATTTGCATGCGAGAGAAACCAAACCCCAAGCAGTATCTAACAAGGTGTACGTAGGAGCCTTTTGCTTCAATATAACCAAGCAAGATGACGCCAAAACTGGGCTCACCATTTTCTTCCTGGAAGCAAGAGGGAATGTAGACCTTGTCAACATATTCCCTGGTGTGAGTACCACTGGAGGGAAGTCCTGGCAGACATATCTTGACAAGTTTGGAAAACTGTTGATTCAAGGCATCCACAATATTTCGAAATTCCGAGGATTTTTTGTTAAGTATACCCCGAAAACCATCACCAGTCCGCACAGTATATTCATCATGTAACGGAGATGGACCAGAAAAACTCGATCAAGTATTAAATTAGTAATAAATTAGTAATAAATTTCAGGAAACCGGGTGCTGCTGTTGTCGCAAAGAGGGACCGGTATGATGTCCAGCAGAGAAGAAAGTCTCATAATCTGTCCCAGGCTGAGGATACACCTTTCTGGCAAGTTTCAGTACCACATAGCTTATCGAATGGAACGGTACTAGCAGCATATTTTAGCTTGCCAACAATGGATCTAGCGGTTGAATCAACTGACTCTTCGTCTACGGTTGAATTGACTGACTCTTCGTCTACGGTTGAATTGAATGACTCTTCGTCTACGGTTGAATTGACTGACTCTTCGTCTCTTCGCTTGAGATCTTGTCAAATCCTTCTATGTCAGCTGGTACTGTTTTGCTCCATCCTACTCTCCTTATCTACTCACCAACATGGTTCATCAGATGGATGTGAAAACGGCAATCTTATTGCTGAACTCGTTGAAGACATCTACATGAACCAACTTCTGGATTTCCGCTTAAGCCAAACAAAGGATCTGTTAGACTCCCTATGGGTAGTGTGCTACCCATAGGTGCTCCACTAAACTGCGATGTGCGGCTAGACGCGGTATGACGTCGAACCTTACCTCCAGGCTCGGTCCGAAACGTTCTAGTTCCCTTCCTCCGAGTTCTAGACCAATAAGCCCTCATCTCGAGGAGGCTTATCCGGTCCACCACTCGGCACGACTAGCCCGATTGAGGCGCTATCGCCCGAATACCGAAACGCAAGTCGTGGCCGACATTACTATATAACTCGGATGATTCCCCGTCGTTTTACGGATCATCAACAAATACATCTCTCTTAAGTTCTTACGCCCAACTCGAACCTGACAGGATCTGGGAAATATGTATTGAAACTCAATAAGTCACTATATGGTCAAGCTCCTCTTGTCTGGAATTTATTGATCAATGATCACCTAAGAAAAATGGGATTCAAAAGTGCCATAAATGAACCGTGTGTTTATATCAAACGAACCCCAGACTCGTTGGTATTATCATCGTATATTCGCCGACGCAACGGTCAGACCCTGCAGTGCTACCCGTGGAGACCCTGATGTGTTAGACGGACTCTCTGTAATCTCTTGTATTCTTTATCCGGATCATACCTTGGATGATCTGGTTTACCATACAGTTTCCAATGGGAGTGACTTTGACCAAAGCTAAGGATAGTCTTCATGGTATCCTCTAGGTATGTGTAGACATCTCCATTGGTTTCTGAGGATTCAAGGGAAGTCTCAGTTGAATCTACACTAGAAGTATTTCTTGTGGGTCAGAATTGGTGGACACTCTTGGCATGTCTCACCTCCGTGTTCACATATTCAATGTTCACATCATTCCTATAACACTCTCTAACGAACTCCACTTTGACACCGATGTGCTTTGATCCATCATAATGCTAATTTCCTTTGATAGTCATAATTCCAGCTTGTTTGTCACAGAGCATTTGGAGCCCTGAACGGAGTCCGATGGCTCATTCGGGCACACCGCCTTGGTAGCCCATTCGGTCCGTTTCACGTGACCTGGCCTTTTTCTACAACTGTGGTGGTTCTTTTCTAGCGATCGTCAAGACCTCTCTAAGCAGTGGACGTGACAAGAATTATGAATGCTTAAGGTTTGCAATTTCTTCAGGAAAAAGCCGGTACCGGTCTCACGTGGTTCGTGTTTTTTGGCACGTCGCTCGGAATTCCCAATAATACAATGCACTTCAAAATTCCCTGCTTTGAAAAAAGGCTCTGAATCCCCACACAGTGAAGTCACAGTGGAGACTGGACCCCAGTAGCCGAAATCCAGAATCAGACCTCCATTGCTAGCCGACTCCCGACTTACTTTGAGTTGGACACGACAGCGCATATGCCAGAGAAGCGTGCATATGAACAGTCATCACGCTTGAGCGCTATTCTCTCATCTCTCTACTCTTCTTTCCACCGCTTTACTTTGTTTCTCACCTACGAAAGGATGCCCGACTTGGACCGACTTGTTAGACCTTGTTAGACCTTGTTAGACCGACTTGTTTTAGACGACTTGTTTTAGACCACGAGGCCGCAACTGGTAGGTGTTCGAGACACCCGGGAACCTTTTCACCCTATTCCGGCCCCAATGTCCAGAAACAATTTTGAAACAGGGATTCACTCGGCCTTATTCAGAGTAGCTGGAGTGGTGGGAGAGTCAGGCACCGTGCAGGGTTGAGCACCCCAATGCACGCGGTCTAATACGTCAGCCGCACGGGCCTGTATGCAGGTTGCGGGTCTTTAAAGCGAATACTTCCTGCTCTGCGTTATACATGGGTGTGTTTGGAGGACCATAGAGTAACCATGGACTAATGTCCAGTGGTGATCCAAGCTCGAACAACACAGCCATGGTACCGTGAAGATAGTTGTGGACTTCCTTTTCATTAGCAGATACTTTTTGGGTCTGGTTCTAGGAGGCATCTTAGATGATACTCCAGCCTGGGTTCGTATGATTACTCATTAGCAGGCAGTAAGGCTTTTATATTTGGGGACCGACATTCAACCATTAATCGCCTGATGTATTCTGGTGGTCCTGGCAACCAAGATATGCGCAGTGGCTAAGCATAGCGCGCTCAGTCTTTGGTTGTCAACAGTCTCTTTATAAGGGCACGCTGTCGCACCCACTCCCCGTTGGTCTATCCTCCACCGGTACAGGATCTAGAACCCATAAACCCCTGGCGCCTTCAAACCAGGGGAGCATGATCCACGGTAACCTTTGAAACCACGCCAGCAAAATTGACCAAGCCCAGCACGGGCTGTTGTATACACGAAGCACCCGATCCAGTCAGCTTATCCGGGTTGACTCCTGATTGGGGCAAGCGGGAAGCTAAAGCATTCCTACTTGATTTGGTCTTTTGCGGTTGGGTAGGCCAAGATTGAAGCCGTGTTCCAGTTCTGGATCGCAAAACCATGGAACCGAATCTGTTAGCCATACGAGCCGAGGACCCCCGGGGTTGAAGAGTCTTATGGACAAAGTCCAGGAGCCCAAACCCTTCACTGATCCTCTTGCCTGCAAAGTATCTCGGTGTCGTGCAAATGTTCAAGAAGAAGCAGGTTTCAAAAATGCAAGTTTATAGACTGTTAGGTCTGAGCTGGCGTATTTTCTTCTTTTTGGAGGAGTGACTGGTGTTCAAGTCTTTGCGGGCTTTTCCACCTTCTCGTTTGAGAACACTGGTGCATTTCCAAGAGTCTTATGGAAGTGGGTGACCGGGCTGCGGAACTGGGGAGAAGGTTGAACCTATTTCCTTTCTTGGCTTGCCTTTTTGCAGCTGTGGCTTGCGTTTGGCTCTGGTTCAAAGAGCTATAGAAGCATCAATACACTGAAGCAAGTAAACGGAGCATCAAGCTGCAGGGAAAAGTGAAACTGTGACTGAAGCAGTCATGAGTCGCGGAAACCATTGAAACGGGTGCCGTTCTGGTGCGCACAGACAATGGTCCGAGCCAGTTCATATGAAAGATGTATAAGGTCAGGTTCATATGTTATGATGTATAAGGTCAGGTTCATATGATATGATGTACAAGGTCAGATGAATAGCTCTTGAATACCTTGGCCATGCTTCTATGTGGTGCCATAAACGGTAGCTATGGCCGAACACGATTATGACTACATCATTGGAGGCTTCAGTGGGTACAAAATAATGTACGAATATTCAGCACACACCACGTGGAACATTTTCAATCTCTTTGGTCTTGGTTCTATTGTGTCATCTGAATGTCCATGTGGCTGTATTTCTTGTATTTGCAAGGAGCCTTTGATTCCGTTGTCAGTCATTGTCAATCTTGTTATTTTCGACACTTATTCCTGTCATTCTTCTCATTTTCTCATTCTTCTCATTTTCTCATTTTCTCATTCTTCTCATTTTCTCATTTTCTCATTCTTCTCATTTTCTCATTCTTCTCATTTTCTCATTCTTCTCATTTTCTCATTCTTCTCATTTTCTCGTTCTTATTCTTCTCATTCTTGTCACTCTAACTTCTCCCCTGTTCCTTCTAGTCACTCTCATCTTCTTTATTGCCATTCTTCTCTCATTCTGCTTCCTTTCTTATTTCAGTCCCCCTTCAATTCCATTCTTGAACCCTATTCCATCCGATCTCCCTGTGTCATAGTGACAGGGACCTTGAGATTTCACCCCAAACCATGGCATGATATAGACATCACTCCATGCGGAGAATTAAAGTTCAATACCAGCCATTGGGCCAAGTCAGTGAACAATAGGCAATGCAGCTCTGCGGGCTGCACCATCATTATTTGGACTCTAGAGGTGGTTGGAGATGCGGCCTCGCCCATAACACACAATCCAAAAGACATTTGCCCGTGACATCAACGTTTGCAGAGAGACTGGGCCCCAGAGATATCCTTTGCAGCCTAGAATACAATTGAAGGAACTCGCCGGAGGAGCAGTGTTCACTGGAGGAAACCATGGTGTCCTGCTTTGCATACCTGCAGACTTGAAAATGTGACACTAGCCCACTGGAGCTCTGATATTAGCTCACAAGTAGAACTGCGAACTGCTTAGGGATGAGTATTAGACTTCCTAGGGCTCTTTCTGCTAGACACCAACACTCTGGACACATGCTGGGAGGAAAAACCCCACAAGTTAAACACCATCTTCGATGGCCCACTGACTCTTTTCTGGTGTCAGGGCCGATTTCATTCCTCCGATAAAACCTAATAGCATTCAGCGGATTCGTGCTTTCTGCACTCGTGAAATGTATCGTGCCTGGAGGCATGGTTTCTGGAGATATAGCGCACTCGTCAAAATGTGCTAAGGGCTTTCCAGTTCTTAAGTCAGCTTCTCATCTTCGTTTCTTATGGCCTATTGCTGGAAATCTCTCCCAAATGCAACTGCAGAGAAAAAGTCTCCTAGCTTTCACAATACTCCGTTCGAGAGTCTTCAATGATGACATTGGTCTAAAATCATTTCGCCTTGAGTCTTTGCGATCCGCTTCGTCCAGGCAATCGGATTGGTCGGCCCCAAAGTATGAACTCAGTGACTGTGACAACGGCCATCAAAATGTTGCTGATATTCGTATAGGTCGAGATAGTCGGTGGATATGCCTTGCAGCATCCCCCGCCAGAAATCTCACCATACTTCGCGCAGTTGAAGTACATCATTGAACCTTCTTTGCTTGTATAGCGGGCGCTGCTGTCATCCACAATGAACGGGGTCTTTTACCCAAGACTCTCATAGACACTGATTCAGAGATTAAAACCATCTCCATCAAGACTGAATTCAAGTCTTCTTCTCTTCCAACAGAGCCGCCACTCGCGAAGACCATGCGATGTATATTCTCGATCTTGTGAACCGAATGCAAACACAGTTGGGATATCACGTGAGCCATGTGGAGAACATGTGATTCCGACCATTATAATCCACTCAAGGATTTGAGCCGTTACGACACTGTAGTTCTTCTCAGCACACCCACCCCAAGACCTGTCCGGAATCAAAAAGAGACTCTTGACGGACGCAAAGAGTCCGAAAGGCGCGCTGGTTCACGGGTCGAGCGCAGCGCCGCTTGTGACTAGCGTCTGTTTGACAGCCTTATGGTGGTGTATGTTTAGCAACTAAAGCTTCACATCATTTTTCGCTTCAGAATTGACTTCATCGGAAGTGAGTCCTTCCAACATGGCCCACCTGAGGGATGTGAGCTCGGATTTGCTTTAGGAAACGGAGCCCTTTTCCAACCAGCTAAAATTACTCAAGCTGCAACCATCAAGCTGTAACTATTAAAGCTGGAATTAGTCAAGCTGTAGTTATTCAATGACAAAGAAAAGTCAAGGTGTTTCATTTAATCGGTGGGAATACGATGCCGAGGTTCAGAGTGTTTCGGATTCAAACTTGTCCATCTCCTATCTTGATCAAAGTTAGCAAGTTGATCCTCCTTCCCTGTGAAGCTTCTCGCTGGTGAGCTATTGACAAGGTCCAACCCCAGTCTTCAAGATTGCTGTCGCGCACACAAGCACTGGAACACCTCTATAAAATCCTCTCAATAGCGATCCCAGGAATAATCCCTCATCCCTCTTTTTAATGTAGAACAATTCCCTAGTGCTCTTGCACATCGTAAACGTTCTGAAACCAGGCCGAATTTCCATTGATTGAAGTCACACATATGCTAAGCAACTAAGCAGTCGGAAGTTTCCTGCTTCGGTTGATATAAAGAAACCACTGCCGAAGTTTCGCCACTTGAATAGTTAATATCAGAGAGTATTCAGAAACCCTGGTCTCTTTTGTAGTCCACTAGTCACCGATTTCAGTGCATGAAAAATGATTAATTGTCAGAAAAAATTTAGGGGCGCACACCCTAAATTTATACAATTATTCCCCGCGATATTTCGGGTGGTGGCGTTATTTGCAGCCACTTCGCATTTTGTTTATATAAGCGCACGATGCCGCCTCTCGCTGAGCCAAACCACGAAGTTCCTAACACACTCTTTCCATCGAAGAAATCAGAATCCCGACTGCACTCAAAGAACCAAGAAGCCAGAATGCAACTTCATTCAGTTAAGCTCAAAAGAGTCAGTCGTCAACTGAATAAAAGCTTCGATAACACATCCGTGCTTGCGGGGAGCAACAAGTGTGCACTCCTAGAACGGTCACTGGCTCGACATTCCCGGAAATCATCCGAATTCCACCTGAAAGGTGACAGTTTAGGGACAATTTGTTGCGTGATGATTTTTCTCCTCAACATGGCACCTGACCCTGAGCACGCAGTCCAAGGCTCTTTTTACGCCGTTCTATGGCTGATCTTGGGCCCAGACTAAGACATGGGTTTGGGTCAGCGCGGACTTATTCGCCTTGGGCCGCTGGCAACGTCCAACATCTGCAGAGCATTTACCAAGTCGGGGTGGCGGTTGAGAGCATTTGAGGCTTTGGAAGCACCTGATCATTTTGGGACTTTGGAACTCTGCCTCCTTGGGATGCTTTGGGATCGATTTGTCAGTCTCGGCCGAGCTGCTTCCTGAGAGGACTCTTAAATTAGTTTAGATGCCGAAGCATCTGCATTCTTTCTTGGCACACTTATGGCAACAAGAATTTTTCAAGGGACCTCAGTCATGTCCACGGGACAATGCCATCAGAATTAATTGATCTCAAAAGGATATGATGAATAGAAGATGGAGGAGAACCCGAATCAGCCAAGTCACGTGCTGCTGCGCGCACGTGACCGCGGGCAGATCTTCCTCATGTGGCCAGCTTCCTAATCATCATGGCCGGCTTTTCCATCAGCCTCAAAAACAAGGTGGCCAAAAAGCCAGGGCCGCGAAAAAGCGCATTCTCAGACCATGTGTCCAAAAGCACCACAACGCAAATCGACGGGTTTTCTAAGCGCGGCGCCATGCTAGGCCACAAGGCCGTGGACCACACCGACCCCTTGGTCATTACACCCGTGGCGGCTTCGAGCCGGCTTCCGAAAAGGGCATCAGAACAAAAACCCCCTGAACGACGAGCCGCCCCACCGGATGCGGAGCCCCAGTCTGCTCTGGCGGACGCGGAGCATCAGGCTTTGCAGTCTCTTCTCTCTGAAGCTGACACCGGAACCTTGGTGATTCAAAGAAGAGTAGGAGCTGGCGGCGAAGTTCCCGACGCCGAAGTGCCCGACGCCGACTATGAGGCAGTTCCCGTCGACCAATTTGGGGCTGCGCTTCTTCGAGGAATGGGATGGGACGGCCGGTTCGAGAAGCCGGAGCCGCGCGTGGCTTCACGGCGCAAATTGGGTGCTGTTTTGGGTATTGGTGCCAAGCCTTTGGATGCGGATTTGGAGCCTGAGTTGACCAAGAAAAACATTTCTGCCCCTTTGCAGCGTCGCCATTGGCCAGGCGAAAGCACCTCTGACCCAGACTCCACGGGCGGGGGTCTAGAACATGTCGGCGGGGAGTCCGCAGGGTCAGACCATTAGTCCAGCAATATCGTGGGATGTGTGACTAACCTAAGAATGTGTATTATATGCAATGGATCGTGGTGGCCAAGGAGGTGACTGGTTCGTCGCAATCAAAACGGCCATGCAATAATGAAGAGCGAAGAGAGGATGATATCATCAGATGACGCCTAGGCCATGACGCCGAGACCAATGAGGAACAATTGCCCCATCAATGCGTGGGACCAGTGCACGGCCTTCTCCTCGAGAATGCGGCGCTCGTCCACCTTGGCCTTTTCCAACAAGTCGTCATAAATGTCGCCTACTATGCACTCATAGAGGTTGGTCAGGGTGAGGCCGGTCGAGCCGTCCAAGTCTCGTACCTTCTCAATGCCATAGGTCTTGATGGCCAACGGCTGCGCCGTCTCGTTGACATAAGTCACCAACGAGCGGAGGCCCTGGAGCGTGACGAAAGGCACGCCCGCGGCCGTCATGGGGAGCTGGCGCGGCATGCAGGCCTTGAGGTCCGAGAAGCGCACGGTGGCATTGACCACCACGTACTCGGCCGGGTCCACACTCTTGTCGCTTTGAAACGTTTCATAAAGCGCCACGATGGCGCCCTTGAGAAGCCCGTCGTCGTCCACGTGGTGCGGCTCGCTCAGCTTGGGGGCCCCCTTCAGCGTGGCCTCGCCATACTCAGACACACAGTGCTGGAGAAGGCGCGCAATGGACGTGGAAATGGACCCGCTCTGGTGCCAGTCCGGCATGCGGATGTCGGCGGAGACTTCGGCCTTTCCAGCCACCAACCAGTTGAACCTCAGTCGGGGGTTTGCAGAGATATACCCCAAATCGATGCCCTTGAGCTCAAACCGGGTGGAGGTTTCGCCCGCACAAGGGTGGGTCTTGTGCACGCTGAACATGCTGTTGTTGATGGTTCCAGTGACGATGCTGGCGTTGAAGAAGTCCACCAAGAGCTTATTACCGCGGAGCCGAGGCATGTCGCAGTTGAACAAGGAGATTTGCGTGGTGCTGCCTCGGTCGTGGATGTCAAACTGCAGGTCTCTGATGCGGATATGGTGGATATGGTAGTGGGGGTCGATGAGAGCAGACGCGGTGTTCAAGGGGTCCAATGATGGATCTGATGGGTCCGATGGGTCTGATGGATCTGATGGATCCAAGCTCCGACTTGTCGGATCGGGCAAAGCACCCCCTCCAGAAGTTTGGGCCAGCGCCACTTGCGCCGGGGACTTGTCCACGCGCACGTGCATACCGAAGATGGACAAGTCCATGATGAGCCCGTGCCCCGAATACCACTTCTTGAAGGAGAGCGAGACGTCCAACTCCGCGATCCTTGCCTCGAACGAAGGCACGTGGCTGGGCTTCAGCACTAGCGCCAAGTTCCGGAACTTGAGCATGCCGTCGTCCAACTGCGGGAGAAGGTGTCCCTTCCTGAACATCACGTCCACGCCCATGCCTGCAGAAAGCACCTTTCCTGTCAACCAGCCAATGAAAGAGGGATCTGCCCCGGCCGTATTGCCCGCATTGCCCATCTGGTCCACCTCCGTGCCCCTCTCTTCAAGCAACGTCTTCGCGTAGTCCCACGCCCGCCCAAACGTGTCAAGAAAGTAGATGGCCGACAACACAAACGTGGTGGTGCCCAAAAGAACCCAGAGGACGTTGCCCATCACCAACCACGAGGCAAACGCCGACATTTCGTCCATGGAAAACGGCCGGTCGTTTCGGAGAAGCGGCCACTTGACGTGAACCCAGAGCCGCCCGAGTGGCGTCGACGCGCGCGAGAGGAGCTCCTCTTTGCGAGGAGTTGGGACTTTGGGCTCCGGGTCCGCGATGCCACGGGTCTCATTTCCCGAACCAGAAGCACGTTTGCTCCCTCGGTCGCTCCCTCCGTCGCCCCCTCGGTCGCCCCCTTGTTGTTGCCGCGTCAGCGCTTCAGTTGAATATTGGCGACAAGTGAGCGGAAACACGGGCAAACGGGCGAGGGCAAAAGGAGCGGCGCCGACCCCAGGACGCATGTTTAGACGCCACGAGAACCCAAATAAGTCCTGGCGTCTTGGGGTGGGGGGATCTCGGCCCTTGGGCTGTGAATATGCTCGTAGGAGGGATGTCGAAAGGCCTGGTGCAAGGGACGCCGAAAGGCCTGGTGCAGGGAACGCAAGGCCTGGTGCAGGGAGGGGTGGCTTCAAGAGCAGCCGCCCGTATAAGCTGCAGGCGCGGATCATCGCCAGGGATATCAAGAAGCGGTCAAATGCGGTGACGAGTCGTTGCAAAAGGCGTAGAGGGTAGTACAGGGGTGGTGGCGAGGGAAGCTCTGCGCAGAGCATGCCGGGCCACACACGTGACCGCAACGCGCACGTGACCGCAATCTACACGTGACCGCGGCCTGCATATGAAGGGGAGAGTAGACGCATTGATGAAGGATAGATAGAGGGTCATGGACAGGGACGGGACAGACAGAGACAGGGACAGACAAAAACAAGAGACAGAAACAGGGAGGGGCAGGGACAGAAACAGGGACAGGTCCGAGACTGAAGCACCCGCGCAAGGCCCTGGTGTACGGAGGTCGCGGCACCATCATCGCCTCCTAAAAATTCTGTTCCCACATCATCTCATCATGGCCGCCCCAACCGCCGCCCGAAAGCCGGCCCTGGCGCAAGCAAGCACCGCAGCTCAAGACGACACCTTGTTGATCGACACCACCAACGTTCCTCCTGCACACACGCCCATGGACGTCGAGAGCGGGTCGGAGCGCACGGCCCCCACCGAGGCCTTGACCTTGGACGAGAGCGGCAAACCCCGCTTCGTGCCCGAGGCGCAAGCGGGCATGAGGGTCAAGCTCGAGAGCAGAAAAGTGCCGGTGCCGCCGCACCGAATGACGCCGTTGAAAAACACCTGGATGAAGATCTACCCTCCGTTGGTGGACCACTTGAAGTTGCAGGTGCGCATGAACTTGAGAACCAAAACCGTGGAAATGAAGACAAACAAGCAGACCGAGGACCCGGGCGCGTTGCAGAAAGGCGCCGACTTCATCAAGGCCTTCACCTTGGGCTTTGACGTCGACGACGCCATCGCCTTGTTGCGTTTGGACGACCTATATATAGAGACGTTCGAGATCAAGGACGTCAAGACCTTGACGGGCGACCACATGTCGCGAGCCATCGGCCGGATAGCCGGAAAAGACGGCAAGACCAAGTTCGCCATTGAAAACGCCACGCGAACCCGAATCGTGTTGGCCGATCTGAAGATCCACATTTTGGGCGGCTTCACGCATATCCGCATGGCCCGCGAGGCCGTGGTGTCGTTGATTTTGGGCTCGCCTCCTGGGAAGGTTTATGGCAACTTGAGGACCGTGGCTTCTAGAATGAAGGAGAGGTATTGATGTATAGTAACCAGCATATCACTATTGCATTCACGTTTACCACTATTATCCACGTGGTACCACTATTATCCACGTGGTACCACTATTATCCACGTGGTACCACTATTATCCACGTGGTACCACTATTATCCACGTGGTACCACTATTATCCACGTGGTACCACTATTATCCACGTGGTACCACTATTATCCACGTGGTACCACTATTATCCACGTGGTACCACTATTATCCACGTGGTACCACTATTATCCACGTGGTACCACTATTATCCACGTGGTACCACTATTATCCACGTGGTACCACTATTATCCACGTGGTACCACTATTATCCACGTGGTACCACTATTATCCACGTGGTACCACTATTATCCACGTGGTACCACTATTATCCACGTGGTACCACTATTATCCACGTGGTACCACTATTATCCACGTGGTACCACTATTATCCACGTGGTACCACTATTATCCACGTGGTACCACTATTATCCACGTGGTACCACTATTATCCACGTGGTACCACTATTATCCACGTGGTACCACTATTATCCACGTGGTACCACTATTATCCACGTGGTACCACTATTATCCACGTGGTACCACTATTATCCACGTGGTACCACTATTATCCACGTGGTACCACTATTATCCACGTGGTACCACTATTATCCACGTGGTACCACTATTATCCACGTGGTACCACTATTATCCACGTGGTACCACTATTATCCACGTGGTACCACTATTATCCACGTGGTACCACTATTATCCACGTGGTACCACTATTATCCACGTGGTACCACTATTATCCACGTGGTACCACTATTATCCATGTGTTACCACTATCATCCATGTGTTGCCACTATTATCCATGTGTTTCCACCAAACATGGTGGCTCATGCCACTTGATTGATGCCATGCGATCCATATGCCCTCTATCCCATCATCTTCACTAAATATGGTCATGATACGTCAGTGTATGATTGGATCACATAATGGGAGCCAAGTATTTCGCATCCACAATGATACACAATCGGGCCAATTGCAGGCCGCTGGATCCATGCCCCTAGAATTGGACTATCACTCATTCTGTTGGCTTGGGGATTTCGGCTCGTTTTCGGCTCATTTTCGGCTCATTTTCGGCTCGTTTTTCGGCACTCGTCAAATCGCTTCATTGATGATTGAAAGCACTCTCATTTTCGTCACCCATGCATTGAAATAACTCACCTCCTAGATCAAGTCCGCAGAGAAATCATCCTGGAGCTCGTGGCCATAGTAGGGCAACATCTCTTCTAACTTGAACACTTTTTTCATCACATATGCGTCTTCGCCGTCTTGATAGTACAGCTTTTCGAGCGAGGTATTCTCGAACCGCAACGAATCACGGTACAAGTGTAATGCTGCCCGGTTGGACTTTCTCACGTGGAGCGACACGTGCTCCGCTTTGAACGTTTCACACATGGCGTAAAGCGCCTGTTTCATCAACTTCTCGGCCAATCCCATCCGCCGGTACGTCCGCATCACGGCCAACGACGTGATGTGCCCGTGCGGCGTCTTGTCCTCGGCTGCAGGGTCATCCTCCATTTTGCCCAACACATATCCCACGATTTTCTCTCCTTTGCGGATGTACGCCGAGTCGCCTTTGGGGTCTACGGCTTGCGTGGGGTTATTCTGGGACTTGAGCTGGAGCGTTTTGGAAACATCGCCCGGGCTGTCCTCGGCCACTGCTTCCGTCTCCGCTGAGGAGCTGTACTCGCCTGCATCGTCGACTTCGTAGGTAGTGGCCACGAAACTGGTCTGGGGCCATGAAAGGATATGGTACATGTAGTACTTCAATTGGTAGTTCTCGGGAAGATTGAGCAAATTGGCATTTTGCATGGCCTGCACATCCTCGATGGTGGCTCTCCTGATTGTCACTCCCATATCGGTTTTCTATGGTGGCTGCCGAAGCGTAGGGCACTGGAGAAGTGGTCGTCGCGTCCCGAAACACCCGTGCACCATGTATGCACTCCCATCGCCCGCCGCCAGGTAGCGGAATCTGAGCTTGGCCTCTTGGACATGGTATCGGAATAGAAGCCCGAGGGCCATAAGTTCAGGAGAAATTCCTTGTTCGTCCCTGTTCGCAGTAACGTTTCGAACTAATTGTGCCCAGGTCAGCCTACCTCGGGATACCAGGTGTTCGCATCCTTGAACACATTCAACGGGAAGCCTCGGGCAAAGTTGATTCGGACCATCGGAGAAGAGGCAGCAAACCGTGCATGTTAATGGAATCACAGGGCGCTTTGGGCAAATGGGCCCACAATGAATCCCACAAGGTTGGTCAAAACTCGACCTGAACACAGCATGAAACCGGATTTATATGCTCGAGACATCTTTGTGTAGTTTCCTGCGACATAGAATCCTCGTTTTGTCTGCTTTATCGAAGACATTTTTCATGCGCCTCTCATCCACGAGTGCTTATTGAAGAGTTCATTTGTTCCTCATCTTTGCCTGGTTTATCAAACGCCATTTTCTTGCTGCTCGCGTCTTCACTCGGCTGGATCTCAATGTCAATGACAATTATTCGAAAAGCCGCCAAAGACTGTGAGTAAATCATCAGAAGCCAGAGAACAACCAGGCTTGTTTAGCTGAATCTTATTTCTTCTCTGGTAAAAAGCAGCTCATCAAACTTGATCAAAAACACCGTTCTCAATGACGCCTCAGGGGTCGGGGCCGAGTGGGCCACCACCGAGGCATAGAAGCCTGCACTGTTCAAAGCGCCCTCGATGATGCCCGCCACGAAAGCAGAGCAATTGAGGTCGCCATAGTCTTTTGGAATGCTAATGAACTTGGCCATTGTCGGCACGCTTTCGATGATCATGTACTCGTCGTGAGAATCCTGGGATTTTTCGAGCTCGTTGGCGGTCTTGCCAAAAATGGCTTTCCAGAAGGGTCCATGGACAAACTGTAGGATCTCGATGATCTTGATCTCTCTCTTTGCATATTTCTGGCCTTCTCTCAACTTCACTAGCTCCAAGTAGCGTTGACCAATCTGGTAGCCCAAGCCATTGAGGCGGTTTTCGAGATCGGATACGCCCTTGGACTTACTGTGGGCCCACGAGACGATTTCGCCAAAAAGAAACGACAATGCAGAGAGGCTCATTTCCTTTGACTTCTTCGAATGCACGTTGCGGTCGTAGATGGCCGCATGGGACGTGGGCGTCAAGTCCACGGGCCGCTTGGCGGCAAGGATAGCGCTGGTCTCGCTGGTGATGCAGTTGGACGCGGGCCCGATCGAGGGGTTGTAGCCGAATCCGGACTTGGAAGTATCATGGATGGTGAGCGTGCCAAAGTTGGCCACGGAGGGGAGAATGGGCGTGTCGGACATGGGGGGTGGGTTGGTGGGAGGAGGTTTTGATGAGCGGCTAGCCACCTGCAGAAACCGCCCGCATGCAGGCACACCGAGTTGCATGCAGGCACACCGAGTTGCAGCCGCGCATCCATGGCCTCCTTCCGGGCTGCCCTTAAAGCAGTAGCTGCGAACATAGCCATACACCATGAAGAAGCCGATTCCAGTGGACGAGCCGTTCCCTGCACTTTGTATGTTGGATCATTGAGCCAGCCGTTTTTGCTAACCTTAGCATGTTATGGAAAACCCCTTTTGTCCAAGACGCGACGCTTCAACCTAGCATTCTCTCATGCCCAGCGCGTAGCCAAGGTTCCGGGAACAAAGGCGCTTACTTCTTTGGAGAAGTTGAGTGGGATTTTCGGCATATCGGCACAAGATGATGGCCGCCCACAATTCACGGAGTTGTCTCAGAACTCGGACCCTGTTAGAGATATGAATGCTGCCGCCAACGGCTCTGGTGTTTCCGGTTCCGGGCCTGGTTTGGGGAAGAAGACGGCCGACATCATAACGGAGGCGCCGCCGTCCAGATATGAAGAATCAGGGGCAAAAGAGTCTTTGGGTAGGGAGGGAATTGATAAAGCGGTTTCCGTTTCAGGGGCGACCAACCAGGCGGCAAAACGTGCCGTAAAGAAAAGGGCAGCGTCCTTTTGCAGGGATAAAAAAGAACCGACAAAACAAAGCAAAGGCCATGAACCCCCCTGGAAACAGAAGGTTCCGGATTCTCTTGCAACTTCGACGCCCCTTAGAAGCCAAGCGGTGGATTTTTTCAAGGGGGTCAGTCTTTCTCCCTACGAGTTTTCTATCGACCGAGGAGTAGCTTTTGCACCGCACGGCGGGGCGGGAGATCACAGAGAGGGGAATAGTTGGGTAGAGGCTCGTGGGGCTGAAAAGGCTGGGGCTGGAGGTATGCGGGAGAAGAGTGAGGGAGCGTTACCGGAAGCTGTCCCAGATGTGTCCTCGGAAGCTGTCCCAGTTGTGTCACCGGAAGTTGCCTTACTTGTGCCCCCGGAAGTTGTTTCAGTTGTGCCCCCGGAAGTTGTCTCAGTTGTGCCCCCGGAAGTCACCCCCGTTGTGCCCCCGGAAGGTCTCTTAGGTGTGACCACATCCCACACAATTCCCAGTCCCCCCACGCCCCGAGCCAAATTCTACCGAGCCTATGTTTCCACCCAGCTTCGTCGGAAAAGCCGCACCGGAAAGAGCCTGAAACAAAAGAGACCCAAAAAAGTACTTCGTGCTCACCAGTCCCAATATCCAATTACTGCGGCGAGACCTCCCCTCGAATCACCAATAGTAATGACCAATCAAAAAAATGCGCTTACACCTGAGCGGCAAGGCTACGACAGTGATGTGCCCCTCACAAAGCTCAAACGGGGGCCGAAGCAAGATCAACGGAGAAATAAAGGTCACGAGCACCTCCTGGAGTCCATGCGAGTCAGTGGGTGTGAGCAAATTGAGTCAGTGCCGAAAAGGAATGAAACCGGAGCGAGAAAGTTTGGAGAGATGAAGCAGAACAAGCATGTGCCAAAAATGATCAAAAGCGTACCGAAAAAGATTGCAATTGAGCTGAAAGGGATTGAGAAAGGGCCAGAAAAGGATGAAAGAGAGCCAGAGGATGAAAAAGAGCCAGAGGATAGAAAAGAGCCAGAGGACGAAAGAGAGCCAGAGGACGAAAGAAAGCCAGAGGACGAAAGAAAGCCCAAGATTCAAAAAAAGCCGAAAAGGACCCAAGGAGAACCGAAAAAGATCAAAAAGGCGCCACGAAAAAGACGCCCCAGAAAACCCAAACCCCAGTATACTTATCGGCAACTACTAGAAACATGTTCTCCCGGAGAGGACTTGCTTGATGTCATCAGGTGGAAAAAACGTGACTCGTCTCGCGAGCGTGGGCAGCGGCCGAACCTGACCACCAACGCATCACGCACCACGTGCACGTGACGCGCCACCCCATAATCTCCGGTGCGCCTGCCCCTATGCCCGGCATGTCACAACCACACGCTAGCAACCCCCCCGAAAAGCTTCCGGTCATAGAACGGGAGGAACTCATCAAAAAGCTCGAGAAGATCCCCACGGAAGTTCTCCGAAGCATATTGGCCAATCAGGTGGACCTCGAAATCCGCTTGAAGCACAAAGAGTTGGCGCTAACCGATGAGGAGATCGGCAAGTGTGAAGCCCAGATGCTTGCGCTCCGCAAGTTCTTGGAGGTGCCCAACGAAGTGTCGTTCCGAAACGAGCCCAGCAACTTCACTCTCAAATACTACACCATTTTGAACGAGCAGCTCAGCGTCAACTTCACCCGTTTACAACAACAGCAGTACCAGCAGCCCGTGCTTAAAGAGAACATTTTCGAGGACCACGCGAATGGGCGAGACAGCGGTGCCCATTCATACCGGACTCGATCCACAACGTCCTCGTTGCGGCCTTATCTAGCCGGCTCCCCTCTGGCCATCACAGGGTGTCTCTACCGGCGCACCGATGGCGTGGTGGTGAAGCTCACGTGCCTGGATTGCCACCGGAGCAATTTCTCCTCTGCGCAGGGGTTTTTGAATCATAACCGGATCGCTCATTCTAAGGAGTTCACCTCGCAGGATGCAGCGGCGTTGAGCTGCGGAGAGGCTCTAGCCGACGAGTTACAAGACGAGGAGGGCTTGATGAGCGTTCTGCTATTGAGGCAAAGGGGACTAGATGCATCCAAAAACCTCAGCAATAGTCCGTCTCCATACGACGACAAGTTGGGGATTCGGGCAGAGAGAACAGATTCATCGAGCGCAAGACGAGAGCTTGGGGGTGAACGAAAAGACCCAGTGAATGGGAAAAAGAGCTCTATATATGAGAAAAAAGCATGTGTGCATGAGAAAAAAGGCCCGCATGAAAGAATCAACCCCAAGATCCGCAAGAGAGAAGATGAAGTGGGGTCCAAGGAGCTAATGAAGAAGTTGATTGACAAGGGGATTGCGCAGGACGCCTCAGAGTATCAGGCCATGGTTCTGGAGTTACGAACCGAGGTGCCAAACTCCCATCTCTTCGAGGGCGAAAGCGAAGTTGACGACGAGGAGAAGATAAAAGTGGCCAAACAGGATCCTTTGATCTTGGAAGGCTCTGCAGAAGGCGATACGACCCAGGGCTCGGCTTCGCTAGCGGCAAGTACGCACACAAGCTTGAGTCGGAGTGCAGAAGACGAACTGGAAAGCGAGCCGGGCCAGCGACACGGCGATGTCAAGTATCGGAGCGATACCGGGGGAAAGTACGAGAATCGATTACGCCGGCGTAAATCTCGAAGCGGCAAGGATGTCGAGAACGATCGAAAGCGGCGCAGATAGGCCGCAGCCACGACGAGAAGAGATTAAAGAAGAGATCAAAGAAGGGTCCAAAGAAGAGATCAAAGAAGGGATCAAAGAAGAGATCAAAGAAGAGATCAAAGAAGAGATGCAGGACGAACTAACACATGAAGCAGTTAGTCGGGGCAGAACAGGATAAATCAAGATCTTCAGGAAAGCATCTTACCAAGATAATGCCAAGTGGAATCTCGGCCACGCTTGGCCAGGGGAAAACAAGTTGGTCAAGTCCTGGGTCATGCGAAACACATTTCGACTCGCATCAATTACTTCCCAATGGAATTCTTGGCATCAGGGACGACCCGCTGTGCATATACAATGGCGCAGTGGTTCAGACTAGCTCCAGCCCAAAACAAGAGAGTTTGCCAGCACCCAGTGTCTCCAAGTGCTTTAGCCTCCCGAAACAGGACCGCGGAGATGTGCTTAGTGGAGGCGGAGGTTGATGAATGCAGACCACGAGGACAAGAGCGAAGCGGGGACCCAGGTCCAGTGGAAGAGCGGTGTATCGGTGATGGAGATGGGGAGAGTGATGGAGATGGAGAGAGTGATGGAGCCGACCGAGCACGGCTCCGGGCGCGCGTGTGCAGGCCGCCAGATGTGGGCATCGGCACGAGGCCGCAATGACGCACGTCGTTAGTAATCCCCGTTAGACTTTTCTTGAGGCATTTTCGTAAGCGCGGACCACCAAAGAGTACACAAGGCGCTGCCCCCAACTAGCATTCGAACTACTCTGCACGGCTGGAACGCTCTGACGCATCCCGTGGCCGCTCTGAACCCGTTCTGAAACAGCAGCGTGCCGCGCAACCTTTCCTATCTCGGAGCCCCCTCCTCCCCACCTCCATCTCCGCCTCCATCCCCTCCTCATCCCCTCACCCAGTCCCAAAACACCCTGGTTTTGGCAAACAGAAGCCCCCAATTGTCCAAATCAGCGCTTCTCCAGCGGCCCAACACAATCCCTACCCCAGGCGTGTCCATGAGTGTCGGCTCCTTCTTTCGGTTCCCTGCGCCCGAACCCGCCGCCGCCAATGGCCCTAAAAATAGCACGGGGCCAGGTTGCCGCCAGCGACAACCCAGTGGCTGTATCGGTGGCGGCACCGAAAGCCCCAGCAACATCAAAGCGGCGCAGTGCTTGCAACCGTCGCCCGAGGCAGACTACTTCACGATTAAAGACATGCCCGAGCCAAAGCAGGCCGTGGGTGGCGGTGCAGACGCCACGTGGCGAACGCCGCATGGCCCGCCTCAGAATCTGGGCTCCATCAGCTCGCTAGGGTCCGACGCCACGCTCTCGAGCAACACTCTGCACTCGGACCAGGGGTCATTTTTATCGAGCGAGACCTTGGTTGACGCTTCGCCCGGCCCGGCGCGGCCGCCACGAGCCTTATTGGGGTTGGGTTCGACTTTGGCCACGACTTCGGGAAGTGCTACATTAGGAACTGCTACCTCGGGAAGTGCTACATTAGGAACTGCTACCTCAGGAAGTGCTACATTAGGAACTGCTACCTCAGGAACTGCTACATTAGGAACTGCTACCTCAGGAACTGCTACCTCAGGAACTGCTACCTCAGGAACTGCTACCTCAGGAACTGCCACCTCAGGAACTGCTACCTCAGGAACTGCTACCTCAGGAACTGCTACCTCAGGAACTGCTACCTCAGGAACTGCTACAAGCTCAGAAACCATAACTGCTGCTCCTGCCCGCATCAGCGACCTTGCTATTCATGAAGAAAGCGCTGGGCCATATCGCAAGTTTTCGGAGTGTTCTCCGGCTCTCCTGCGTATGCCTCACCCCATTCCCACCCTCAGAAAGCAACATACGCTTCCAAGTTTGCTTGCCCCTCAAAGGGACTGGCCTGTGGCGGGAGATGGCTCCATTGGTCTGTCGGGTGCCACTCCTGGTGGTACTCCTTTGGCCGGTACTCTTGATGGCAGCAGCATCATCGGCAATACATCTCCTCGCTTGCATTCAGCCAAAAAAGAAAACTACAAGGACACCATCGCCAAGCTCTCGCCCACCATCTCCTACATCCCCCCTCAGCAGGTGGCCAAGCTCTTGGCAGATAGCAGCGTCTGCCCCGAGACAGGCCTTCGCGACGTGTTGGTGCTTGATATCCGGTCGTTTGCCGAGTACGTCAAAAGCCATGTGCACGGCGCCATCAACATCTGCTTGCCGTCCACGCTTTTGAAAAGAGCCTCCTTCAACCTCAACCGATGCGTGGTGTCGTTGCCCACGTACGAGAAGACCATCTTGCACAATTACTTCCACCACAATAAGCTTAACGCCAGCGTGGGCCGCGTGGTGGCCCGTGCAAACGTCCCTTCGGGTGCCCATGGCCTCCCGCTGATTGTGGTCTACGACACGTGCGCCGCTTCGGCCAGCCTCTACCATATATGCAAGAAGTTGGTGGACTTTTCGTGCTACGACGCGTCGTCGGCGCCGCCCATCTACGTGGTGGATTGCTCGTTTGACTCTTTGAAGGGCTTCTCGGGCGTGCGCATGTCCAGCGGGGCCACCGGTCTCGCGGACCTCAGCACTCTTGCGGTGCGCCCGGACGAGGCCGCTTCTGGGGTGGCCAAGCTCAGTGACCCGAGCCTGGCGCCGGGGCTGTGCCAGCGGGCGGCATCGGCGGAAGTGCTGACGGTCGGGAAAAGCCCGGTCCGCACGCCCATCATCTCCAACTTCTCGCTTCCGAAAAACCTCCCCCAGAGCCAGTTCAAGATTCGCCACAATGAGGAGAAGTTCGACTTCTCGGAGGTGCCGGAGGAGGAGCTCGGCGTGCCTTTGTCGTCGCCCGAGGCCCGCCAGCTTCCGCAGTGGCTTCGAGAGTCCATGACCAACACCCACCACATCCAACGCAACTTCGAGCGCTTGGAGGAGTGTGAAAAGCGCCGGCTCAACTCGGCGCTCCGGCTTCCCGTGCAAACGGACTTTGCCACGCCCGGCGGCTCCATGGACGTCACGCCCACCATCAACAGCGGCTTGGATTTCGGCCACAAGAACCGCTACAAGGACATTTTCTTGTACGAGCACTCGCGCGTTTCGCTCAGCGACACCGACGGCTCCAAGTCGGGCCACGATCCCCAGCACTGTGATCCCCAGGACTGTGATTCCCGGGACTGTGATCCCCAGGACTGTGACTACATCAATGCCTCGTACCTCCGGCCGTGTGTGCAGAATGAGGCGATCTCGCTGTTTGTTCACACCCGCCCCGACTGGGCCCCGCTGATCAACTACCTCGCCACGCAGGGCCCCATGAAGCACACGGCCGGCGACTTGTGGCGCTGTGTCTACAACCAGAGATGTGCGGTGGTGGTGTCGTTGACGGGCGAAACGGACAATGGCGTGGAGAAGTGCTACGCGTTCTGGAAATCCGGGCGCTACGACTCCGATGCGCAGCAGCTCAACGTGCGGCTCTTGGGCTCGGAGCTGTACAAGAACGTCGTGGTGCGACGGTTGGTGGTGGAGAACGGCGGCCGCCCCCACCACGTGACGCAGTTGCACTTGAGCACCTGGCAGGACATGACGTCGGACGTCGACTTGGACGAGATTCTCTATATGGTCCGGCAGAAGCGGCGGATCCTCCTGGGCGTGCACGAGCTCCCGATGTACCCGACGCTCATCCACTGCTCGGCTGGGTGTGGACGCACGGGAGTGTTTGTGGCGGCAGACACGCTCATCAACTTGGTCACCACTGGCCTCCACCGCCTTACGGCCGACCCGGTCTACGAGATTGTCAATAACTTGCGCAAGCAGCGCATCTCCATGGTGCAGACGCTCCGTCAGTACTCGATGATCTATAATCTTTTGCGGGAGTCCATCAAGCGCGACGGCCAAGACGAGGGGGTGCATTCCACTGAAGACAGATTCCTGGAGTCAAGCGTGCTGTGTGGCAAAGAGATTGTGCATCAAGAGAATGTGCATCAAGAGTCTGTGCATCTAGGGGTCTCTTCAACAGAAAGAGTCACAAACTCAGCAACAGAGAGTATATGAAGACTGCAGATGAACTTTGAATGATCCAAAAGGAGGCCTGCAAAGGCCATCTTGGCCAAGGCAATGCGCATGCATTACTAGGGGTGGAGTGAGTCCATTCATTGCATGCATCACGCGTGAAAGACGGCAGGACAACGGCAGATAAAGCGAGCCTGATGAGACCGAATCCGTCAGGACTAATAAGATCTGGTGGAGTGACCAGGCCGGCCAAGCCTGCAAGGTCAAGCTGACCAGGGCTGATGAAGAATCAAGCTGGAGTGACCACGGCCGACGAAAATCAAGCTGGAGTGACCACGGCCGACGAAAATCAAGCTGGAGTGACCACGGCCGACGAAAATCAAGCTGGAGTGACCTAGTGATGCAGTAATGCACGCTTGAGACCTTATTGATGGACCTTGAGTACCCTTGAACATGAAGGGACTCAGGACCAGACCAAAAGCTCGGTTGAATTCAGCAGCTACTCTTTTCGGGAGACGTATATTCAGGCAGCAGGACCTGACAAAGCCATTCAGTCGAAGTTTGTTCCCAAACACAGGATCTGCACTCTGGTCTATCACGATGTGCAGTCTGACCTACGATGAAGTGGTTTGAGCCAAGTCCCCCTAGCTTTTATTGCCAGAAGACTGCTTTCAAGTGGGGCCGCCTCCGTGGAGACATTGTGGCCCAGCCAAAGTTGACGAGCGGCACAAATGGTTACTTGGTGACTCCCGAGCGTTGCGAAGGGAAGGCCGGGCGTCGTGCATTGGGAACATAGAGCATGGGAGCACGGTGCCACTAACAACGGACGAGCTCAAAGGAGACACCCCGGCCAGCGCACCCCGGCCAGTGCACCCTGGCCAGGGCACTCCTATTCAGGCGACACCAGCCAAAGCATCGGCCTTTTGTGGGCACCACGCCGATATCGTTGGTGCTCTGTGGTGATGGTGGGAACCGGACAAAGATGCTCAGGTGCCGTCATGAGCGGGCTCTATCTTGACCGTCCACCCCGCGTGGAAGTATCTTCTCAAAGGATATAAGATTTTCGGCCCGAGTTTCCATGTGTTGATAGATGGAAAGAATCCTAGTATGCAAATCCCTAGCCTTAGGGACGGAAAGTGTCCTAATTATAACAACATTGACATAGAATGCATAGCAAGAAATATATTGTATTTATGATGACCAGTTTATCCGGGAAGGAAATAAAAGAACCAGGCCAGGGCCAACCATAAAGCTATATACAAAGCCTACAAGCAAGAGGCGAAAAAGATGCAGCAAGTTGGATACATGTCAATAAGTACTACCACCATTGGTAGTGCGCTACCCATGGATACACAGACCCAAAAATTGTTGATGGCCTCCACCATCATTTTCCCAGCTTATCCGGGAAGTCTGCCAGGTACTCTTTCCAGTGACTCTCGTGTTTGCACCAAGGACTTTTTGACAAAGTCTACATTCCCTCCTTGCTTATCCCCGCCCACCTTCGGTACAAGTACAACCTTGTCCAATTGGTTTTAGACCTTGGTTCTTATTACTATAGATTATTTTGGGCGGGCCTCTTATCCCCTCGAATTTTTGACTATAGCTTAATATATGGTCTGATTTAGAATTATACATGACTTTATTACTACAAGTGTTAGGCTCCCCCTCAAATTGATGGCCGCGTTACTCTTTTTGAATCATGTAATTGTACGATATCGTGTGTTCAGGTGCTGTCCACCACGTGGTGTTTTGGTCCTATGCCAAGTCGATATGATGGTCTGCTTATAAAAACGGGAAAAGCCAGGC
>NLAK01000070.1:0-81620 GCA_002370295.1 Metschnikowia bowlesiae | reverse complement strand
GGGGGTAACGATGATTTCCCCTAGTAGCGTACGTCGCAGGTAAATTTGGTATCCATGGGTAGCGCGCTACCCATGGTGGATCTAACACTTTTCATGTGACGTGGTATTATATAGACAACTAAGTATTTTTAAATACTCGCAAAAATGACAAGTGCCAGCCAAAACGCAAGCCTAGCAATTGAGATCAGCTTTGCCAAAAGAGGCTATATCAGACAGGGTAGTACGCTTACCATGGGCGTCAAGCGTATGTCTGACTCCCTTTGGGCTCGAGGATGCAGAACAAGGAACCCGCCGCACAGGGCTCGTAACCACGGCCAGAGGACCAGCCGAGCTCGAGACGATCCAGCAGCCGAATGGCAATGCCTAAGAGACGAGTATGTACTTGCTCATCAGATCATTCACATCGCGGGAGCTTTAGTGGGTCTGGTTGTGGGAGTCATCTCTAGTGGTGTCCCTCTGGTTATCATGTCACGTGCCCGGCGAGTGGTGCTGCTTAAATTGCGGGTCACCGTTCTGACCAGCTCACTTGCATGCTACTCATGACAGCAGGCTCACTTGATGAACTTAGCTAGCATACGTCATCGCGCGTTTTTCTGTAATTTTACACTCTGAATTGATCCAGCAACGTTGAATGATCCAGCTTAACAGGCGTAATTTGGGGCCAATTTGGAATGGCTGTAATTTGGAATGGCTGTAATTTGGAATGGCTGTAATTTGGAATGGCTGTAATTTGGAATGGCTGTAATTTGGGATGGCTGTGATTTGGAGATGGAAACCGCAACGGTTGTCAAGGTTTTGTCAATATCCGCTGTCAAAACTAGTGCGAACATGTTCAACATCGGCATTTCTGTAGGCGGTTCCCCCCAAACTCGGCCGTACCCATAGCGTGCTTAGCCCTTGAATTCGACCTATGAGTCGTGAGTACTGCTTTGTTGTCACTGTAGAGAGGAACCCGTACAGACCAATTTCACCCAGCAGGCTCGTTATGAATGACTCCAGAGCTCCTCGGCTGCGGTGCGCGGTGGAGAGAATCTGGACCCTCGTGGGTCCGTGCCGCATTGTTCTGTTGGAATGTATCGCGCGCAACCGGTTGCAGCCTTGATGAGTTGCAGCCTTGATGAGTGCTTGATGAGTTGCAGCCTTGAGTTGCAGCAGATTGTAAGCAACTTCAAGGCCCATGACCTTCGGCAAGACTATCTCGATTGGGACCTGAACCACGACATGACCCCAAATACTGTGCACTCTTGGCCAGCTTTTCATTGGGATTAATGCCTCCTGGAGTGCCTGTAGTCGCAAGACCTATAAGCTTCAACGGGCAGCTCAGTTGCTGCCCTCTGGGGAGATGGTCCAATGATGGCTGAGCACTCTGAAATAATGTTCTCGAACAGTATTTCGGGAATTATTAGCTCTCCTAGTTCTGTGTTTAGAACTAATCCAAGATTAGGTAGTGGCGCGTCCTGCACACAGTGCGACGGCCGTCTTCGTTACAAAGGAGAGATCCAATTGTTCACTCATCCAATACTGATTGCCAGGATTGAGCCGCACATTTGGTAGTTGGTAAACCGCTGGATCATGGACTCTGCCCATCTCTTTTCGCACAAATGGCAGGCTTGCTGATGCCTCGCACATGGCTCCATGTTTTAGGGCCTGGAAGGCCTCCCGCGGTCCCAATTTGCTCCAAACTCCAGCACCATCTGCAACGGCCACACGTAGAATCAAACCATGCCGGGGCACCATGATGCCGAAATTCCACACCTCATGTCTTCCCTGGCGTGGGCATGGCCCGCTTCCGCGAGCCTGGGTATGGCCTGAGGTCGCAACACGTCCGTCATCAACGCATCGATGCCGTTCTTCGATCAGTGATTGTGGATACGGCCTGGTCCAGATCTCAGCCCAGACGTCAGCCTGGTCTATATTTCAGCCCAGATGTCGGCCTGGTCTATATTTCAGCCCAGATGCCGGCCTGGTCTATATTTCAGCCCAGATGTCGGCCTGGTCTATATTTCAGCCCAGATGCCGGCCTGGTCCATACTTCAGCCCAGATGCCGGCCTGGTCTATATTTCAGCCCAGATGCCGGCCTGGTCCATACTTCAGCCCAATCAGGCCTCACTGAGCTTGTACAGATGTCTTGAGTGGCCGGGTCCGAAGGCTTAACACAACCCTAGACGCTTGAAACGTCCGCTTGAGATCCTCCTGCTGGTTTACTTGTTGCAAATTTCTGGTCCAGCTCTTCGTTCCCACCCTGCACGTGAGCTCCTCGTAATCGCCCTCGCCCAAGATAAATAACCAAATGTCCTTGAGCCTGCCTGTCCTCATTTATAACAATGTTAGAATAGCTTCTAGATCTTGGCCATTTCATCCTGTTCTCTTTGTTCAAGAAAGCCATTTTATCAATGTTCATCATGACTCCACTGGCAAAACCAAGACCCGGGGTGTTTCTCCTCGACGGGCCCACTTTCTAGCGCTTTGAACCCTCGTAAGGTTGCATATCGTAGTTCATGCCAGAATAGGTCTGATTCGCTGCTGCATGGCCACCAGGCTCCATCAACCAGAGAACCCCCTCTCAGACTTCTCTTCTCACGTACTCAGCGAAGGACGGGTGGAAGTAGCAAAATGGGACCGCAAAATGGGACCGCAAAATGGGACCGCAAAATGGTCAACGGCCACCCCGTAGCAGTCGCTAGAACGGAGGCTTGATGCCCGTTCTTGCTACTTTTTAGCTTGCAGGAAAGATACTATCAGGTCGACGCCCGGTCTGATAGAGCCACTTCACCACCGGACTCTTTTACCCGTGACCATAAACAATCATGCCTTCGAGAAATCAGGCAAGTCCCGGCATAAGTGTTTGGTCACATCACGGCTTTCCAGATTTCGAATTGGACGCCTTCTGCGCCCTTTCCGAATGATAAACTATACTTCGCATTGCCGTCCTCATAAGGGGTACTACAGAGCGGCATGACGCGACAGCACCCATGAGTAGCGCACTCCCATGGTGGGTCCGACGGTGGCCGCTTTTCACACTCCTGGCTTCTTCTTTTTATGCTCTTGGTTTTCGGGTTTCGTTGTACTATTTTATTCATGATTTCTCCATTACTTCAGTCTCTCATAGAATCCTTGCACCTATAGCTAGTGCACGCCTTTCCATTTGACCAAAACAGTAACCAGCACTAGGGGGCTTTGTTACTGTAACTTCCCTGGTTCTGAAACGACGTGTCGGCTAGCCCGGATATATGCATTAGCCAACGAACAGCCTATATTTAATTTGGAAGAATGCCTTTGTTTATGTTAGTCATTTCACTATTGGACCCAGGGTCATTTTTGGGGAAATAGCGTGAGGTTCAAACTGGACCATATGGATACCCTTTTATTGTTGCAGTCCCGTAATCTACCGCGGAGTCACTATTCTAATGCAAAGTTAGCAATCCCTAGTCCCGTTGTATAATCATGAAATGCCTAGTCTTATCAAATTTGTCTATCAAGTTTGTCTAGTCTTGTCAAGTATGCCTAGACTCACCAAGTTTGTCTAGTCTTGTCAGTTTGTCTAGTCTTGTCAGTTTGTGTAGCCTTGTCAGTTTGTCTAGACTCAAGCTTTTCTAGGCTTGCCAATTTGTCTAGTCTTCATGAAGGCCTCTAGTCTACTGCAGAGCCACACCCTCAGACATTTTGTCTTTGGTTGCGCGCATACCAACTCCCTCTTGCTCCCTTCAGCAGCCCTCCTCACATCTCTGTTTCGTCGATGTTGATCAAAACAGTGCTCTTCGAGACGGACGGAGTGGCGCTCTTCAAAATCCCGCCCGGCGACGCCCGTCTCCGAAACTGGAACCCCGCCCACGTGGTGTGGAATGGCTCCTTGCGTCTAACAGAGCAGGAGGACACTGCGGCCGTGGACGGCGGCGACGTGCCGCCACAGCTCTCGCTCCGGCTCAAGCTCGAGCTCTTCAACCGCCTGGACTCCGGCCTGCTCCTCCTGGAATTTGCCGACCTCGCCACCGAGGTGTTGTGGGCGGAGGTGTGGTACAACCCGTTGTGCGACTCGCCGTTGGCGAATTGCATAGCCAACGACCACTCCGATACCTTGGAGATGAGCGCCGAGTCCGCCAAGTACTATAGGGTCGTGGCGCAGTTGCCGGGCACTGGGTACCACCCGTTTCGGGACACCGACAAAGGCTTTCTTCTCCAGGTGGCGCTTGGGCTTCGCTTGCGAGACCAGGCCACCGCAGCGGCATTCTCCGAAAGCGTGGCGCTATATAGGCGGCATTTCCGCAGCTTCCAGGAGAAGTATGCGTGCGACGATCGCCTAGCCAGCTTGCAACTGAAGCTTGTGGCGGGCTTTAACATTCTGCAGGACAGCCCTGGCCCGGATTTTGACGATGAGGAGTTTGGCAGTTTTGTGGGCGCCTCCTACGATTGACGTTTCCCGTGCTGAGCCTGGCTGATGCCTCATGATGTATGATAAAAATGTGATGTTTCTGGCCTGACTTTTGCTGGCATTCTTTCCGACACCATGGCCTGGCACTGTCTTTTCTTTTCCTCTCTCTTCTATCACTCCCTATCTGACATCTTTTCTCTGCCCAATGTCTTCATGTTCTTTTCCCTTTCTCTCCCTATGTCTTCATGCTCTTTGCCCTTTCTCTCCCTATGTTTCCCTATCTCTTTATTTCTCCCCTGTATCTCTTCCAGTCCCTTTCTTTTCCCTTTGCTATCTCTTTTTTTCCCTTCTCCTCTCTATCTCTTCTTCTTGTAGTACATCTTCTGGATCAACGGGTGGTGCTCCTTGAGCTCCTTGTTCTTGTTCTTGTTGTACTCAATGTACGCCATGTCTTCTCCTCCAGCCAAACCAGCAAGCGACCCCAGGGCTCGTGAAGCACTGCTTCCGTCAAATTTGAGCCGCTTGTCTTTGGACACAAAGTTGGTGCCCTCGTCGTCACCGATCTCCACGCCGGCCGCGTCCTCGTTTTTCAAGAGAACCTGTTGCAACAACTCTCTTCGTTCTCTCGCAGACGAATACGCCAAGTCCGGGAGCTGGGACATCCCGCTCAAGTGCGTGATCACCTTGAACGCATACCCCTGGTCAACCAAGAATGCCTGTCTCTTGGTGGAATAGTACATCTCCTGTGTATCTTTGGAAACCAACGAATAAAAGAACGCGTTGAAGCCTTCATCGTTGCGTCGTTTGGCTCGAAGAATCCTCCCAAGCCGCTGCGCCTCTTGTCTTCTGGACCCATAATGCGATGAGATTTGGATTAAGCACGTTGCTTCGGGCAAGTCGATCGACGTATCACCCACCTTCGATAGGAAGATCGTGTTGACCTGGTCGTTGTGCTGGAAGTTCTGCAAGATGGTCATTCTCTCCTGCTGAGGCGTGGCCCCGTAGATGAAGGGCTTGCTCAACTTTAGCGCGTACTCTTGCAAGGCGTACACATTATCGCTGAACACAATGATCTTGTCGCCTCTCTTTTCATGGTAGTGGATCAAAAACTGGCACGCCTGGAACTTGGTGGGGTTCATGATGTAAAGCAACATCCTCTTCCGGGCACTCTCGCGTAGGTACTCCTGATAAAATTCTGCCGTCATAGGACACCACACCTCTGCACACTGGACATTGGCAATGTGGCCTTTTTGCGCAAGCTCCATCCAGTTGGCTTCGTAGAGCTTTGGGCCAATCAAGAAGTTCAAATCATAGATCTTCTCATCTTCTCGCACCAACGTCGCAGTAAGCCCCAATTTGGCATGCGCTGCAATTGTGCTGACGACTCTTCTGAACATGGCCGCCGGCACCACGTGCACCTCATCCAAGATAATGAAGCCCCACTCTCTGCCAGTCAAGAAATCCATCACCTTCTGCGAGTCATGTGATCTGTTTCTTGTGTTGGCCACCATCGAGTATGTGGACACAACCAACCCAGCATCGCTGGAAAACATCTCCTTGTTCTCCGAGGTAAACACCGCCACGTTTTCTGGCTGGATGGTGCACCATTGCAAGAACTGCTGACGCCATTGCATGACCGAAACGGACGACGTGCATAGGACAATCACGGACTTTTTGATGGTGCATGCAGCAGTGATGCCCACTAAGGTTTTTCCTGCTCCACAAGGCAAAACAATGACCCCGGAACGCGCTCTTCCGTTACCGAACATTTTCGACAAGGACTTTTCTTGATAGGGCCGGATCTGCGTAGAGGGCTTCAAGTCAATTTCGAGGTTTGCATTCAGATGGTCGTTTCGGAAGTCGTACTCCTCCAACACGGGGTAGTCGATTTCGTTGCACCGCTTCTTGACTATCTCCACGGAGTCGGTGGAGATTTCAAACGAGTGGACCTTGTCTAAGGCATCGTCGTCGTCTTCCTCTGCTTTCTTGCCCACCACCGAGGCAAAAATATCCTCGACCTTTTCCAGGCCGTCTTGCGCCGCACTGGGTGCCTTGGAAGTGCCCGGAATCACCAAGTCGCCTTTGTTGGGAGCGTCTGCAATGGTGAGGCCTTTCTCAGCATCGGACACATCCGTCGGAACCACTCGGAGCGGTCCGATGACTGGGTCTTTCAATAGCACCTGCAAGGTTTCTGCCAGAGTGCTCTCCATGAAGTACTTGTTGTGCTTTAGAACGAGCTTGACCTTGCCGATGTTTTCAGTGGCGTCCCGAATAAACTTGAGAAACGACTCCGGGACTGGCGTTTTGGATAGCCTCGTCAACACAGAAATGATGTCCTCAGTCTCTAAGCCCACGGACACAGCACCATTGAGCGAGTAAGAGGTGATGGCATACTCGTGGATGTGAGAGGGCCTGGACCGAGGCTCCGCCACCGTGATCAAGAAGTCCTGCGCTTGCTCAGCTAACGGCGAAAACGACTCCAAGAAGATACGTCCATCGCTTGGGGAGATCCACACCGGCCGGGAGAAGTGGTCAGGCTTGAGCTTCAAGTACAGGAAGTCCAGCCGCCCAAAAACCTTGGACACCGCATCCGGGACGTAGTCCTGGGGGGCGTCTGCGTTGCTGACCTCGATGAACTCGTCCTCATCCAAGTTCTCATCCGAAAGCATGTCGTTGATGTGGCTGGAGGCTTCCTCATACCGCAGCCTCTTGAACGCCGCATCCTGGAGATCGGCGGGATTTGGTCTTTTTCGAGGGGGGGCCTCAGAGGTATTCTGTCCCAGGGGGGCGGCTCTTTTAGGCTTGGTCGCGGGCTTCCGCTTCAGTCTCTGGCCATAGGCATAGTCGTCATCCTTTGCTTTGTAGTTGGCGTCCTGGGAGTCATCTGAATCGGGATCTGAATAGTTGCCTTTTTCTAGTTCGGCGTAGTTGACTCTTGGCATTGTAGAAGAAGAGTAAGGCACGAGTGGGCTGGCGGTGAGGCATTGTAAGCGGGGGCACATGCAGGCGCGCAGCAGCGACTATAGAGACAGCTTTAACGGCCACTGGATGCGACAAGCGGCACGCGGCACGGGCTGACATGGACTAAGACATGGACTAAGACATGGACTAAGACACGGACTAAGACACGGACTTAGACACGGACTAAGACACGGACTAAGACACGGACTAAGACATGGACTAAGACACGGACTAAGACATGGACTAAGACATGGACTGATGACATGGACTAATGGTGACATTAACCATCACACTACTACTGTAACACCACCACTGACACTGACACATGACCAATGCAACCGGCTACGGTGAGGCCTTTTCGACGGGACCGCCAAGGCCGGATCTTTCCAAATCTACTAGTTTCGAGAGGCTGAATTAGGGCGGGCCCTGGGGACCAGGGGGATACCCCCAAGGAGCCCTCAACCTCTCGTTCTATATACCTTCTATATGCGCTGGCAACCCAGCAGATGCAACCAACTATGGCATGCTCTTAATCGGTGAATTTATACGACCCACTCGACATGGTGATGGTGCCGCCCCGGTAGGAACCCTTCTTCATCTTGTTCTTGTTCTTGGTGAAGTCCTTGCCGCGGACCTGCGTCAACTTCTCGTTGGCCAACTCGCCCCATGTGCCTGCAGCACCTTTGTAGGTGTTGTCTTGAAGCACGCCGTCTTCAAACAGAACCTTGGACCGGTCGATGCGGGAAAAGTGCTTTCTTTGGCCGTTGCCTAGTTCCGGCTCGGGCGTGGCTGCGATGCCTTGGACGGGTTGAGAGGAGTCTGTCTTTTGCTTTTTGCTTGGCGGGACACTGGCGTCCAGTTTTCTCTTTGACAGAACGGGGCCAGGGCCGGATAATTGCAGCGAAGAGCCAGAGCCGGAGTCTGAGTCTGAATCTGAGGAAGAGCTAGAGTCTGAACTGGAACTTGAGCTGGAGCTGGAGTCTGAACTGGAGTCCGAACTGGAACTGGAGCTGGAACTGGAGTCTGAACTGGAGCTAGAGTCTGAACTGGAGCTAGAGTCCGAACTAGAGCTGGAGTCTGAACTGGAGCTTGAGTCTGAACTGGAGCTTGAGTCTGAACTGGAGCTAGAACTCGAGTCTGAACTGGAACTGGAACTGGAACTGGAGTCTGAACTGCTTGAACTGTCAGATTTAGGCGTCTGTTCTTCTCGAGAGTCAGTTTCAGCGTCGCTGATTGATTCCGTCTTGGAGTGCAGATCGCCATCACTCTCCGAATCGGAGCTGGATTCAGACTCATCATCGCTTTCGGTATCAGCGTCAGACCCAGACGAACCCTCAGAGTCGGAGCTGTCGGAACCAGAGCTGCTCGAACTGTCAGAGTCAGAAGTGTCAGAATTGCTAGAACCAGTCTCGCGGATATCAGAACTGGACGACAATAGCTCCTGCAACGATCCGCTCACAGGGGGCAAGGAGATCTTTTCCTGCACAAGGTACTCCTTCAAGCACTTGTGGGCCTTCTTGAGTTCATGGTTGGTCTCGAGGTACTTGGCAATGTACGCCAAAACAGTCTCCTTGCTAGCCATGGTTGGGAAGGAGAGAGGCCTTTGCTTTTTTCCGTGAGCATCGGCGCACGTGATGCGGGCCTCATCGCACCCCCCCAGCTACTGCCCCCGCCCAGCTACAGCCTAAATTGCAAGCTACTGCTAAGGCCAACCAGCCAGTCTTTATTCGGCCTACATCTTCGGCTTGGAGTGTGGCTTGGGCTTGGGCCGGTCGTACCAGTACGCATTGGCCTCATCGCCTGCTCTCACAAAGCGGAACATTTCATCGACCATCTGTTGCAGCCTGCCCTGGAACTTCACCTCGGGGAAGCTGGCCCTGTTTTCGTCAAGGAAACGCGCTCGCTTTCCCGTATAGGCCATGATCAAGTTCACCGTGTCCAGGACATTTTGTGCATGGGCCAAGTGGTCGCCCTTTAGAGCCTCGTGGTCAAAGAGATGCTCGGGTACCTGCCTCTGGATAAAGCCCAATGTGTCCATGTGGTTCCACTGGGCATCCGTGCCGGTCACCACAAGGTACGGCACCTGCAACTGCGACAACGCGGCCATGCCGTACGGGATGAAAAAGGCGCCTGCAAGGTACACCGACATCTGGGCCCGGGTGGAGGCCTTGGTGCGGTATATTCCGTTCTCCTCAAAGAGCTCATCGGCAATGAACTCGTCCAACACTCGCGGATCGAGCGTGCGGTAGAAGCTCTTTTGCTTGAAGTACACGTGGGCGGCTTCTTGCGACGGAAACTCGTCGACGAGTATGTTCTCCAACTTGCGTAACCGCAGGACAAATTGGTTGTGCATGCCGGGCACAATGTGAATCACGGGCTCCACCGCTATGCACGAGTCGAAGAGCGACGGCTCCAAGGCTGCTGCGTACGTGACGTTGTACCCGCCCATGGAGTGGCCCACCAAGATATTGCGCTTGTAGGCATCGGGGGCAAAGTCGCCCGTGGTGTCCACCTCGTGCTTGACCACGTGAATCAAGTCCTTGGCCCCGTCTCGCCAGTCGTACGCCCACGAAAGCTTGTGCTTGTTCAACACCCCCAGGTCGCCATGTCCTGCTGCGTCCACGGATATCACCGCTCCGATGCTCCACGAGGCCGCCTGGCTCTCTCTGAAGAGCTGCTCGATGTGGACCCGCCAGATGCTCTTGTTCATGCCTGTGCCGTGCGCAAAGATGAAGTTGAACTGCATGGTTCCCTGGGTGATGGGCTCGTCATTGGTGAACTTCAAGTAGGCGATCTCAAGCCGGTCAGACGACGAGACCGCAGACCCAGTTCCTCTGGGCCACGCTGCGGCCGCCACTTTTCGCTCCACCAACATGGTCAGAGGGGCTATCCTGCACGATGGGAGCTGCAAGGAGGGACCGCGAGATTCCGGCCTTCAGTTGATCAAGAATTGTCCAATTGGCCGATCCTCTTAGTGTATGAAATAATAGCAGGCCAATCTTCAAGTCTATGCACGTATTTGACCAACTCGCAAGTTTATGCAGTAATTGACCAATTTCCAAGTCGGCAATGTATTTTGCCAGTCCCCAAGTTTATCAACTATATTTGGCCAATCCAGAAGTATATGCTTTAGTATTGGACTAAAGTTACCTGCTATTGCGCTATCAATTTCAAGGTACTCGATTGATGGGCGTGAACTGCGCCTTTTATAGTTGGTGGTCAAGTTCATCCGGTGTGGGGAAGGGCGGGTGTGCCTGCATAGTGGAGATGCCTCGGTACGGCTCGGTGGCCGGCACGGCTCGGTGGCCTGGGTGCATGGGTTTCATCGCCGTCTTGAGGGCGAGCTCCAGACTAGATCGAAGCCGAGAAGCCGCACTCATGCATTGCGTTAAATCACATGCTGGAGTGAAGGGCCCAACGTACCCAACAAAGATCTAGGGGTCAATGCCCACTCAAATATATAAGAGACGCGAGGGCCGCCTTTAAGGGTACTCTCCAAACCCAGGTTGGCATCATGGAGGGTTCCTCAAGCCAAATCCACCGGAGCTCACACACATGGATCTATTCCTAACCAGGAAGCCTTCACTTGTCTCCACGGCACAAGTATGTCATGGTCAAGACTCAATTGCCGTTGGAGATTGGCCTATGGCTGGCGCAGGGGCCAAGCGCTCCTGACGCTGACGCGGCTTTAGAAGCATGCTCTCAACCAGGCTGGCTGCAAAACCAGGCGGCGCGGCCCATTAGTCTGGCCCCGCCAAATCGAGTTTCAGATGCCCCATCAATTTCCACATCTCCTATCAATTTTCACATCTCCTATCAATTTTCATCTCCTATCAATTTCCACATCTCCCATCAATTTCCAGATTCCCAGCCAACTTTCATACACCCAACCAACTTTCTCATTCATTTTGTCTGCGCAGCGGTTTGCATATTTTGCTCATTCTTGATCTCCATCGCGACTTCATCGCGGCTGGCTGAAAAACTCGCCGCGCCAATCCACTTTGTCCGTCTTTTGAACGCAGTGCTCCATCTCGCTCGGTGACTGATCCAGGATTTCTACTCGACAAGATCGGACTCGCTTCTTTTTAGCGCCGCCTTACCCCGCCCCCGTTTTGCCTTCTGCGGTCCGTCTAGATCTCATCCGCTTTCCCTCGTCATGTCCCCACAGTTGCTAAGAACCGTTCTGCAGGTTAGGCAATGGAGGCGGCAGTGCCTTTGGAGGAACCAGAGCGTGGGTTTTGTGCCAACAATGGGGGCGCTCCATGCCGGCCATTGCCATTTGATCAACACTAGCATGGCCGAAAACGACCACACCTTGGTCTCCATCTTTGTGAACCCATCGCAGTTCGCCCCCTCCGAAGACTTGGACTCGTACCCAAGAACCTTGGAGAGCGACTTGAAGATGTTAGAGTCTGCGGGTGGCACCCAAAAAAATGTGTCCGCAGTATTCATCCCCAAAGTCTCCGAGTTGTATCCCTCAGGAATCGTTCTAGATACGCAGCGCCAGAAGGGCGCCTTCGTCACTGTTCATGGCTGCTCCGAGCAGCTCGAGGGCGCCCGCAGACCCGGGTTTTTCCGTGGCGTGGCCACCGTGGTGACCAAGCTCTTGAACATTGTCTCGCCTGACCGGGTGTATTTCGGCCAGAAAGATGCCCAGCAGTGCGTGGTGATCCAGAACTTGGTCAAAGACTTGATGATCGATACCCAGGTGCGCGTGTTGGCCACCTTGCGGGAGCCCAATGGCTTGGCCTTGCTGTCTCGCAACGCCTACTTGTCGCCCGAGACAAAGCAGAAGAGCAGCTTGATCTACCGAGGCTTGAGTGCTGGCAAGGATCGCTTTCAAGAGCTCGCGCTCACCCAACAGTATGTTGCATCGGCTGAAATTCTCGCCGCTATCAATGAGGTGTATTCGTCTGCGCCCAACTCTTGGGACTTGGAATACTTGGCAGTCTCTCATCCGGAAACCCTCGCTGACTTGGACACCGTGTCGCGTGAAACCGGCGCAACGGTGTCTGTGGCATTTACCGTGCCAAAGGCAGACGGTGGGAGTTCGAGGCTCATTGACAATATCCAACTCATCGACACCTGCCAATCCGCATCAAGTCACTGACCAGCCATCCCCTCATCCAGTCATCGAGTCATCCATCCGTTGAGCAACTAAGAGCAATTCGCCATTTCAACAAGTGCGCCTAGAACTTTCGAGGCATGAAGCGGCGGGCCTTGGCCGGCCCACGCTCGTCAGGCACATTCGTGTTTGTCTCCGGGGCCGATTTCATGGACCGCTCCCATTCTTGGGCATCAGTGACACGGAGCCCTCGCTCGGCCTCCAACTCCCTTTTCACCGTGGCACTGACGCCATAAAAGACAGACCCATACTCCAAGAGCCACTCGGGCTCCACCGCCGTCACGCACTGCATATACTCCTTGTTGGTCAAGACTAGCTCATCGTACACAACATACTCCGGGCTCAAGCTGGAGGTTCCCACCAAGGCCGAGGTTGGATGGAGGTACATGCGCATGGCCGGCTGCCTCAAGTTGGAGTACTCTGCTCGGCCGCCGCCGCCGCCGCCCATTTTGGCCAACGCCGCCAGCTGGTGGTAGTATGCCGCGCAGAGGCATCGCCGGATATCCACATCGCTCTTGGCCCGGACCACTGGGTAGTTGGCCTTTTTCATTATAAGCATGAGCTGGTGGCGTACTTGCTGAGCCCGCAACAACGACTTGCTCTGCAAGAAATGGCGGGTGGTCCATGCCGCCAACCGCGCCGGCGTCATGTTCTTGGCCAGCGCCCGCTGCTCCCACTGCGTGAAGACGTTGAGCAAGGAGAGGTGGTCCAGGTCGGCCACCAAGAACCTCTCTCGCAAGGCATCGGCCTCCTGGGCACGTTCCTTGGGGCGGTAGAACACGCTTGGAACCGACAACATCGACACAATGGTGATGATCTCAAGCGAACATGCAAAGTTTGGCTGGCACGACAAGATGATCAACTTTGCAAGGGTGGGTTCCATGGGGAAAGAGCACATTTGGTTGCCCAAGCGGGTCAAGAGCCCATCTTTGCAAAGAGCCCCCATGGCCCACAATTCGTACAACGAGCAGCTGAGGAGGTCCTGCGGAGGCGGGTCGAGGAACGGAAAGCGCAACATGTCCTTCACATTGAGGCTCTTGAGAAGAAGCATCACCGACGAAAGGTTCGTTCTTTGAATCTCGGGGATTGGTTGCGCGTACATGTGATCGATGCTGGCAGCACTCTCTGTGTATAGGCGATAAGCCAAGCCGGGCGCCGTTCTGCCTGCTCTACCGCTTCTTTGCTGGGCATTTGCTTGGGAAATCGGCACAACCTGCAACGCGTCCATGCCTAACTTGGGGCTGAAGAGCTTCATCTTCATCAAGCCGCAGTCCACCACGTACTTGATGCCGTCCACGGTCAAGGACGTTTCTGCAATGTTGGTGGCCACAATCACCTTTCTCCGCTCGTGGCTATGTTTGGCGAATATCTTCTTCTGGAGATCCGCGGGGAGCGTGGAGTAGATGGGGTAGATGTCCAAAGGCGGCGGGTTCTCCAAGAGAGCCAATTTCTCGCGGATAAGCTCGCACGTCGCCTCGATATCCTCCTGGCCCGTCATAAACACCAAAATGTCTCCATCGCCTCTTTTGTTCGCAAGATGGATGGTCACCACCTGCTTGACGGCACTCTCAACATAGTCTGAGCACGCGGATCTGGCGTAGAACACATCCACCGGAAACGTGCGCCCGGGAATAAAGTATTGCGGTGCGTTGCCAAAGAATTTGACAAACCGGTCTGAGTTCATCGTGGCACTGGTGACCACAAGCTTCAAGTCGCGGCGGCGCCGGAGGAGAGTCCGGAAAAGCCCCAAAAGAACATCTGTGTTAAGAGACCGCTCGTGCGCTTCGTCCATGATCACACATGAATAGTTGTCTAGATCCTTGTCCTCGAGCATTTCTCGTAGCAAGATACCCTCGGTCATGAACTTGATGCGGGTCTTGCGATGCGACGTCTTGTCCTCAAACCGAATTGTGTAGCCGACGTCGTCGCCCAACTTGCACCCCACCTCCTCCGAGACTCTCTTGGCAACTGACATGGCCGCCACCCGCCGGGGTTGCGTGCACGCCACCATGAGCCGAGAGCCGTCGGTATCCAAGGCTTTGGTCATGCCTTCTTCATAAAGAAACTGCGCAATCTGGGTGGTTTTCCCCGACCCTGTTTCCCCCACAATCACCACGATCTGATTGTCATTGATCATCTGGAGGATCTCGGATCGTGCCTTGTATGCGGGCAACGCCTGCCTCTGGTGCTGGATTTCCTGGAAGGTGTATGGAGTGTCTTCGGAGGCGGCTTCGGGGCGGGCGCTTTTTGCCTCGGGCTCGGACTCTTTCTCTTCATGGCCTTGGGCTTCAGCAACCCGGTCTTTGGCCTGCTGGGCGCGTTCCTTCTTTTCCTTGCGGTCCTTCACAACAAAGCTTCCGTTTCGAGCCGTCTTGGCCAACTCCGAATCGGGGTCTTTGACTGGATCGACAGTGGAGGCGGTTTTCCGCGCACTCGACCCGAACTGGAGCGTGAGGTGGTGCTCGGAGCCCTTCAAGAACGTGGGCACGATGAAATGCGGAAGGATGGGAATGGAGGCTCTGCTCTGGCTGGCGTCATGGTCGAAATCAATGTAGCCATTCCGGCCGAACCCGCCGCCTGTGCGCTGAAGCGAGTGCTGGGGCTCTTGCCTCTGGGGCCTGTATTCGCTCTCAAGATCCATGTACTGCTCCACGTCGGCAGTGGCACCATCTTCGAGATTGTACCACTCGCGGTCGTTTTCAACGTCTGCCTCGAGGTCCATTCCGGGTTCCAACGAGCTGAGGGGAACCTCATCCGGCACTTTGCCTGACTGTTGTGACCATGGCGCGCCATTGTCTGATCCAACGCCTGCTTCTGGGGTCGTGTACCCCTTGTCGTCCTGCTGGGGGGATTTGGTCAAGTTGGAGCCTTCGTTAGACTGTTTGGAACTGTTGGCATGACTGGCACCGCTGACACCACCGCTTTCAACGGGACACGAGATCCCCTCCTTCAATCGACGTGCATCCGCCTTCTTGATCTTCTTGAAGGTGATTTTTCCGGCGGCCTTTGGCCGAACCTGTGCATCTAGATCCTCCAGAGCCGCTAGCCCGTGCCGTGGCTGTTTCTCGAGCGCTTCGGAAGCGGCTTCAGAATGGGTTTCAGCACCCTTCACCATGAGGTCTTCCTGCATGTCGTCATAGTCCAAGGCAAGTGTTTTCCTCTTCTCCCTCGCTCGCTCTCGGGAGGTGGTCTTCGATGCCGCAGGAGCCTTTGGCCGGACTCTCTCAAATAAAAGCGGCTCGCTTATGTTTCCGCCATCGGCGTCCATTTCCTTGTCTAACTGTCCGATATTGTCATTGATGAACACGTAGAGCGACTGGGAGAGCTCTGTGGGAAAGCCCAAGGCCTTGGTGGCCGCGCAGAAGGCATCTTTGGTGGCGTTTTGCTTGTAGAATTTGACTGCCGCAAGCAGGAGGTTTTCCAGCACGTCGCGGTTGAGACCTTCGGAGAGATTAGCGCTAAGCCGGCGGAGAGCCATGCGAGTAGTGTGGGTGGGTGGTGCAGTGGTTCTTATGTAAGGTGTGGAGCGAGTATATTGAAGGACCGCGCATGCGAGGTATGGCTGCATGCAGGTGCTCCACATCCATTGACCATCTCCTGCAACGCAGCCCTTCTCCAAGCAGCCCTTCTCCAAGCAGCCCTTCTCCAAGCAGCCCTTCTCCAAGCAGCCCTTCTCCAAGCAGCCCTTCTCCAAGCAGCCATGTCGCTCGCCTTGAGGCGAACACTATACTTCAAGCACGCCGTCACTGCTATGTACCGCATGTCGCCGGTGCCCACCAGTGCGAGCGAAGTGGAGTACATATACCAGAGCTTCAGCAAAATAGCGCCCATTGAGTACTTCTCCGTCGAGGCCGCTTCGGCGCAAGAGCAGAACTTATATAGGCAGATGCTCACGGTGGTGCTCAGCACGTGGGACCATGCTTCCCTACTCAACCAGCGCAATCCCATTGGTAAAGGCCACCAGCAATTGGCTAGCCACTTGGAGCAGCGCCAACAGGAGCTACGAGCGTTTTTGCAGTCGCTATGCGGGCTTCCTCGGTACTCGCACATTGAAAATGATGACTTGTACATGGCCGGCAAGACCGAGATCCGTTTCAAACACTCGCTCGCCAAAGAGAGTGTTGGCTCGTATACCATCAGCCCCTCCACAGTTGATGAGCCATTCTTCTGCATGCAAAGCGACCTCGCCCTTGGCGACATTGTTGCTCTGATGCGCCACAACTTTCAGAAATTCCACAAGTTCACGCCCATGTGTGTCAGAACCGGCGTGCCGAGCCACCTCAAGCCCAGCCACTCGCCGGAAGTTGCGGTCGCCATGAGTCCGGCGACGGCCTTTGATTTGGGGGCTCTCGGGGACTTGGGGCAAGAATTGGAAATAGCCGAGCCGGTCAAGCTGCCTAGGCACTTTACGGGGTTCCAAGTATAGTTGTACAGTGGTGCGCAAGCATCACTGATCTTCAACCCCGTCTTGATAAGGTTATAACCTTCCAGGAGACCCTCAGTCTGTTCATGGAAGTAAAATTGCCTTGTCGGACAGAAGATGGCACATGAAGAGTTTCAGATCTGCGCTCGGCGATGGATGAACACTACGAGTTAGCATCTCAATCTCCGAGCGACTCCTTTTATCGCTGGAAGACCTAGAGGTGGAGGATTGGGTGCAAACATGGCGAGGTTGTCTGACGCGTGGCATTTGCGGTGCAGTGAGGATGAATGTACACAGCGCCTGATGCGGACGTTTTATATCGTGGGAGTTCTGGGTAGGAAATAGAATGATGTTGCCATCACATTTCCGTGTGCCACCAGATTTCCACTGCCCCTTTTATGACCTTTCCCGTGCATCTCTCGTTGCAACGAAAAGTCTTTCGCCTCTCTCGTTTGTTAGTTCCCTGAGTCATTATGTTGACTCTGGCGAACGCAGTTCAGAGGCTATGTGCTAGGAGTTGAATCGTTATTAGAGGATATTCCTGCTATGATAACCCAAGCATCGAGACCCATCGAAAGAAATACGCATGTTGCATGTTCAGTGTGCCCGATAAGCTGGGAGAGAGCGTTTAGAATTGAAATGACAGTACGTTACGCCTGGGATATACGAAAGGATTCTTTCCCGACAGTCGCTGCTTGCCACACAGCAATTGACAAGAGACAAACGACTCCTTCAGAGGCCTGAACGCAAAGTTCATGAAACTTGGTACCACCTAGGTTGCCAGTGACCGTCAAGCCAGAAGAGATCAGCATGGTCAAATTTCCCGACCGACAATGCTCTTGTTGAGTGATGGGCGGAGTACTCAGCGACCTCAACCCAGTGTTTGATCGATCATCGAACTGCTTCGAACCGCCATCAGAGAGCCAGCTGGATCTCAATCTTTTTGGGGGAACCCTTGCAGTGTCCACCAAAGCCATTTGGGGTCGGAATGCAAGAAACCTTGTGATGCGGCGACACTTTCGAGAGGTGATCCTCAATTGAATAGTACAGGAGTATGGATGCCCATGTCTATGGCCGCTGAAACGTTGGTTGGAATTAGCGACTTGCCGTCGCAGATGCCCATAACCTGCAGCGAGTCCGACTTGGCGTCATCCAAGGCAGCATGGACGACCATAGATTGCCCACGGACCAATGACCAGTGGTGGTCCAGGTTCGAACAAATCAGGCATGGCATCGTGAGGAGATATGTGGAGGTCTCATCAGGGCCAGGCCCATTTGTCATAGCTCCAGTGCATGTGGTATGAGGTGGCATATCGATGCACACCAACGTGGGCTTTGTTTGATTCATTTATGAAGGTCTTTTGAAGGGGACCTTCATCCATGAAACATTTGAATGTTGTCACCAGCCCGTTCGGGGCGAGGTTAGCCATAGTAACGTGCATGCCCGTTGAGAAGCGCATCAATATTCACAATTTGTCTATGCGGAGTTAGCAGACGGTGGCTGTTAGATACTTTAGCACGCCTCGAAAGACCCAATCGGGCGAGTTTTGACCCCAGATCCAAGGCCAGGTATTATATCAGAACGGTAAACTAGCGGAACGATAAACTATCGAAATGGCAAACCGTCGGAATGGGACCCTCTGGGTACATCGCAGGATGGTGGAGGGCGCACTCATGGTGGAGTTGGTTCTAACAGGACGCTACATCGAAATCAAATAAAAAGGATAAGATATGGGAGGAATCACCTTGAGATTGATAAAGAATAAGATGGAAATGTATTTTTTGAATACCAAGGTGAATTCCATTTTTGCCAGCATTATTTCCACCCAGACCTCTTAATGTCTGCGAAATACTTTTTCTAGAGTGTCGACACTTGTGTAGGATAGTGCAAACATGGGATTTCGAAGATGAAGCGTATTTGAAATCAGACTTGTAGATAGCAAAATACGGCTACGATTCATCTAATTTCCCGAATCTCTTGCTTTCTTCATTTCCGTACCGTGTCGGGCCTTTCATGGGTAGTGCGCTACCCATAGGCGCGAAGGTTGGCCGGCTTTCCCACAGACTACGGTTTCAGTCAATGAATACATCTTTGTAGCTCTGACACACTAGAATCTAACATATTTGAATGCATTAGACTAGCGCGTTGCGTAATGTGACCACTGCCCTGGTGGCGGAGGTGTATAAAAACAGCCTTATTCTTCCCCATGGGTAGTGTGCTACCCATAGGTGCTCAATAGGTGCGATGTGCGGCTAGACACGGTATGACGTCGGCCCTTGCCTCTGGGCTCGGTCCGAGCCGCCCTGTTTCCCTTCCTCTGAGTTCTAGACCGATATGCCCTTATCTCGATGAGGCTTATCCGCTCGACTACTCGGCATGACTAGCCCGATTAAGGCTCTATCGCCCGGATACGGTGGCGCAGTCGTGGCTGACATTTCTATATAACTCGGATTCCCCTTGGTGTACGGATCATCAACAAGTACATCTCTCTTAAGTCCGCCCTGACAATTTTTGCCTCTTGGTAATTTTTGCCTCTTGGTAATTTTTGCCTCTTGGTAATTTTTGCCTCTTGATAATTTTTGCCTCTTGGTAATTTTTGCCTCTTGGTAATTTTTGCCTCTTGGTAATTTTTGCCTCTTGATACAAATGTGAAGACTATCCATCTCTAAATTTTTACTTTATTATTGTCGGTGACATCTAAAAGGTTCCGCATGGTACTTTACGACTATTGCGCTGTCATAGATACACGAGCGATGCCAGGTCGGACGCGGTTTCACCGATGGTCCCACATGAAGCGACTTCTCGACAGCTTCTCTTTGGATTAAGACTTGAAACACCAGTTGCAGCGACCACATGCAACCTCAAGACCACCGTGGATGCCCAGGTTTGGCCCGATCGGGACCTCTTCATGCCATAAGGTATCTCATGGTGTGGCGGGGTGTTGGCCGGATTTTCTATGCAGATCCAGATAACCCCTTGTTTCACCTTTCACATCTTCAAGTGTTGAACAGAAAGAGAGCCTCTGCGGGTCGAGACGCTCGCATGCAAGACGGCAATACCCGGATTGGACAAGTGGGCTTTCTGCCCCAACAACTTTCAAATCAGCGGCAGACACGTAAAACAACGATAGGGTCCTTCGGTGATGTGCATGGCCGGAAGCGAGGCCGAGTCGGAGGCTGCCCCTCAAGAGAATCTATCATATCGCCCTATATCATGAAAGGTAATTCATTTTCCACTGGTCGTTTTGGTGTTTCGAGTCTTTACCACTTGGCAACTGTTCCATCTGCTGTACAAATCGTCCAAGCCAGGAACTTTTTCAGACACAGAAAATGCGGAGCTAAGAGCCCTGCTACTGATGGTGGATTAAAACATCCAAATAATGCTCCAGTAATATATGTATCATCTGGTAAGCCTTTATCTGGTTCCACCAAACCACATGCATCTGTATTTTTTCCATCGAGTGTATCGCTTGCGATGCAAATAACCAACTTAAAAGGCACACCAATGCGATTACCAAGTATAAGAACTGAACACATGATTATAGAAATGTCATGGTAGAGTCTGAAGATGCGTAGTCCTGCAAGGCAAAAAAATTCCCGTCGAGTTGTGTCGCTTGATGCAATCTATAGCACTGATTCATGATCTGCAGCCATCCATGAACTTCAATCTCAAAAAAGAAATATCTGCCTTCCTTTCTTTTGTTATGTTGCCTCTTAGCGAGGAGAATTCTTTTGGGGAATGCCAAAATCGCACCAGCCTTTGTTATTAGTCTGTTCATGATGTTTGATGTATTTGATGTGTACTTGGTTGTACTCAACACTCTTGGGGTTTTCGCTATCGGATCCTTTATCATTAACATATTCTTCGCTAAAGATTGTTCACCACCATTTCAACTCTTCTTCTCCACAAGAGCCAAGTCTTGTTGAACCACATCATTGAGGTAGCTGAGCCCAACTTGCTGCTTATAGAGAATTTTGGTCAAGCTCTGGATGATCTGGTCGGTCTGGTTCGTGGAATCCTCCAGGACAACGAGGTTGTCGCTGGCTATGTTGCTCAAGCCACCATTCATCTTATTGATGGAAGTCTCGAGTTGGGAAGACAATTCCTCGCTTCTCTCCTTCAATATGGCGAGCCTGGCAAAGAGATCGCTCAAGTTGCCCCCGGGCCCACTGGGGTCAGTCATCTTGGCATTCAAAGTCTGGAACTGTTTCGACATTTCCTCCTCTTCGGGAAGCAAAGGGTAACCCTTGAGCTTTAACACCGCCAAGGTGGTGGCAACGTTCAAAAGCCGCTTCGAGAGCTTATTGTGGCGCACTTTGGCCTTCATCATTCTCGTGGTGGTATCCAAGTCCCGTTGAGATGACAATTGGATCAGTTTCTCGTGGATGTTATTGAGGAGCACCCGGGACTTGGCCACCTGTTCTAGTTGCACTTCCACTCTTTGCGCCACTTCCGTAAACAGGGTGATTTTCACGGGGTAATGGAGAGGAGACGGTCTAGCAATCATGGCCTTCTCCCACTCTTCTGGCGACTCGTTTTGAGGACGCGGCTGTTGCAAGAGATAGTTGATCTCCTGCTCACTGTACTTATTGTAAATATGAGACGTCAATGCCGACTTGGGCGAGTTGGGATTCCACTGGTCTTTCAACTTGGCCAACTGGTCATTGATTGTTGGTGTATACTTTGTGGTATTCTGTGCCGACTGAACACTAGCAGTAATTTTGTCATGCAAAGAAGTGGCGTTTCCGTTCTGCGATGCAGTTTGTTGAGAATTGGACCAGCCAAATGATGGTTGGGCCGAGTTCATCTGGCTTCCAAAACCCTGATTGGTAGTGTTGGCGTTGGATTGAGTTTGACCTTGGTTTTGCGTCTTACCGAAAAGGCTGGTCCCTCCGGCATTGGCGTTGTTACCGAATAGCCCCCCACTTTGTTGTGTAGCTTGGGAATTGTTGCCTCCAAAAAGTCCGCCAGATGCGTTGTTCTGCTGCAGAGACAAACCTCCAAAAAGTCCCCCTCCGGAAGGCTGGTTTTGCTGCAGAGACGATGCTCCAAAAAGTCCCCCTCCGGAAGGCTGGTTCTGCTGCAGGGACGATGCTCCGAAAAGTCCCCCTCCGGAGGGCTGGTTCTGCTGCAGGGACGATGCTCCAAAAAGTCCCCCTCCGGAGGGCTGGTTCTGCTGCAGGGCTGATGCTCCAAAAAGTCCCCCTCCGGATGGCTGATTCTGTTGCAGAGCAGAGCCTCCAAAAAGACCGTTGCTAGCTTGCGCCGGTTGAGTGTTGCCAGAAGAGCCGAATAGACCCCCTGATGCAGGTTTAGCTGCCGTGGACCCAAAGCCTGCGGATGGTTGGGCATTGAAATTGGAAGACCCGAGAAGTCCCCCCGCAGGTGCTTGCGAGGGAGCCGTGGTGTTGGTGCCGAAAAGTCCTCCAGATGCAGGCTGGGCTGCATTGTTGTTTTGCCCAAAGAGACCGCCACCTGCAGACGGGTTGTTGCCAAAAGTGGAGGTATTTTGCTTTCCAAATAGAGATCCGTTTGCGGAAGAATTTTGATTGTTATTGGAGCCAAAAAGCGACGAGCCATTAGAGGCGTTCGTTGGATTACCCCCGAATAGTCCGGAGGAGGCAGTGTTGCCGGAGGATGAGTTAGCCGCAGAAGCGGCGCCGAACCCCGACGTGGAGTTGCCAAACCCAGAAGCATTATTGCCGAATCCAGCACTCGGGTTTGAAAACCCCAGGCCAGCGTTGCCGAACCCGGACGTGGTGGGTTTGGATGCGGTATTGCCGCCGAATGTGAAGGCACCATTTGCTGAGGGGTTTGACGCTGAAGTGGAGCCAAACAGAAAGTTTGCTGGCTTGGCGGGCTGAGAGCTACCAAACATTCCGGAGCCACTAGCCGAATTGGACGCTCCAAACATTAGAGATGAAGAAGAGGGAAGAGACTATGGGAAGCGCAGTAGGAGGGTGTTGACTTTTTTGCGCGGTGTGGATCAAACCCTTGATGAGTCGGTTGGTACACGCACTCACCAGAAAGACGGGGAATGATGTTGGTGGAAGCAGCGATGGCGGTCAATTCTTGCGGCAAAGCACCGAGTGAGCCAATGCAGCTAAACTGTGGGAAATGCCACCCGCCATGAGGCTAGGATTTCGCCTTTTCGGGCTTAAGAGTACAAGTTATCTTTTACTATATCAATAGTGTACCACTAGGGCAGTAGAGGATGCAGAAGCGAGAAATATGGGATGATGCTTGGGGTCGAAGTCTCTGGGCAGAGGAGAACCGTTAATTTTGATCGGCAGACCTCTTATCAAGAAACTGTTTGGCCGCGGTCGTGTCGTAGCCCGTGCCAGAGTAAATACGGCTGGAAGCCAAGTGGACTTGGTCTTCCACGCCGGGAATCTTCTTCTCCACTTTCATATTGTCGAAAACGCATTTGTTGAAAATCTTCTCTGTGGCCCTGCAACTGCCCAAGCGCTGGTTCTCTTGTTCGAGGCACTCGTAGTGTAACTTGAACTCGTCGAAGCAGTACTTGTTGATGTCTTTCAACACTGAGATGGCACAGCGAGTGACCCTGCGGCCTTCCTTTAAGCACTCAATGGTTCCTCCGTTATGCTCATCTTTGCATAACATAAAGTCGTCGTTATAAGGTTTGCAGATGGACCCAATGAAGTATGATGCACTCAAGAGGGGGGCCGACGTGGCGCCCACCTCCTCGACTTCCGGGATATCCTTAGGTAACTCGTTCTTGTCGACGTTGTCCCAGTTTTGCTGGCCCAAGAGAAATTTGCCAAAGCCCATGTTAACGACGGAATGAGAATCTGGGTACCCGGCGGCGGTGCTAGAGGTGGCTTTTTCCGCGTTGAATTGTCGTGCGCGGCCCACTGATGGAGACCGGGGCCTAAGAGGCTATTGTCGCGGTTTGGTTGGTGCCTAAGAATACGCCGATGCGCGTAAACCTGGGACCGGCCAGGGCCCGCTATGCTTTGGAAATATCCACGATGGCCTGCGTGGACGGCCCACGGCAGATGAGCGTCAGGAGTGTCACTTGAGCCCGGGGAGAACACAGGCCAGGCCAGGTTGGGGGTGGTTACTTGCCGCGGCCTAGGCACTTGATTGCGTCGGATGTGTGGCCAGTGACGCGATAGACGTGGAGGATATCGAGAATGAGAGTGTTGTAGGTGGCAGGGGACTTCTTAGCCAACACGAGGAGCTCGTCCAAGTACAGCTTGAACTCATGCTTGAGGGAAAATATCTTGGGCTCGAGCACCTTCTCAAATAATGGACACGACGCGGAGACTGACGGAGTGAGATCGCTCGCAAGTGAGGAATCCTCTTCAGGAGACCCGATGTTTGAAGGTCCCGGTACTTTGGAAACCACAGAGTGGATTTTGGTAATGGACAAGTAGAGAGTGGCCAAGGATCGAAGCTTTTCCGATAGGCGGGCGGGGTCGGCGTCGGTGACATTTAGGCCGAGAAGTGTCTCGAAACTCGCCGCCTGGTCACTCAACAATAGGATCAATTTGGCCTTGTTTTTGAGGAGATTGAGCCGCTTCTTGTGCTGGACCGCCGCCGCCGCCAACTGCGACGACTCCTGTAAGTTGCCGAGCGAGGTGGCCAAGACCGTGTTGAGTTTGGCAGTGTCCCCGGCAATTAGGTTGATAAGGCCCAAGCAATCACTGATGGATTGGCCCAACTGGATAAAGCTGGTGTACTCATCGTTGACCAAGGCCAAAAGATCCTTGTTTAGGGACTTGGAGAGGTTGGTGAGGTCCGAGAGAAGAAGGTCCAACGAGGTATAGCGGTGGTGCTTCGAAAGGAAGGCGTCAGCGTCAAAGTGCTGGATGTCGGAAAAGTCGTCCCTGGTGATGTTCATGGGGTAGGGGAACTCCTCAGTGGGGGTGGCAGCCTCGAATTTTGCATTGGCACTGGCGGGTTCACCTTCTGTAAGAGCAGTGGTCGATTGGCTCTCTGCCTTGGCACTGGCAGTTTCACCTGCTGCATTTACAGTGACCTGCTGAGTGACCTGCTGACCTCCTGCAATTGCGGTGGCGGTGGCGGGCTCACGTACATGCATTGATGGAGGTGCTAGTGAAGATGCTTGCCTCCATGAGGGTTGCACACGTGACCGCGCGGGCGCTTGACCCTGGTTGATGTGCGGGCCCCCTGAGCATTCTCTGGCCCACTTGTCCCACTGTGCACTCGCCGACATGTGAGTGCCGCCGCCGCCTCTGAATGCTGGTCGTGTCCATGCCCAAATCCCTAGTCTCTTGGTCCTGCTGCCCCTATATCCTGCCCATTTCGTCGGGCGCCTCACCTGCTGCGTGCCCAAGTTTGGGCTGCCGTCCCAATTGAATTGAGCGCTGGCCAAACACCCGTGCACCAGCCCTTCCTGTATGCCAGAACCGAGATCCCTTGAAAGGTGAAGGGCCAATGGAATGGCGTCCATCTGGAATGACAGCACTGCACTGCTCGCCTTGACCAGAATGGTGCAACAATGGCCTGCAGGCCTGAGAGGTCTTTCCAAACTGGCTTATTTACACCGGCGCCAACCCGGAGAACGCGCACACCCGTACACCGCCACGCTGCTCATACTGCTTGCGCGGTGCTCCTGAATACAGACTGCTAATACAATGACTGCTTTTAAAAACAATTACCGCTTTTGAAAACAATCACCGCTTTGGATACCAATCACCGCTTTGCAATACAAATACCGCTTTGGAATACAATCACCGTTTTTGGATCCAGCTGCCTGTTTTGAATACAATTACTTCTTTTGAAGTACTTGCCACAATCGAATTTCGTGTTTGACCAAATTACGCTTTCATTTCAATTGTTTGAGTGTCTTTCATTTCAATTGTTTGAGTGTCTTTCATTTCAATTGTTTGAGCGTCTTTCAATTCAATTGGTCGAATGTCTTTCAACTCAATTGATTGGCTTGTCATGAGATTTTTATGCACATTTTATGCGACGTTGGGGGCATCTTACGAACCCCTTTCAGGCTGGACCTCATTGTCTTTGGTGGTGAACTATAGAGGCACTTGCTGGCATTCCATCAAGACAGGTCCAGCCTAAGGTCACGTGGCAATGAGGGGGCACTGGGGCTTGCAAGCGAAAAACGGTGGTCCCAGAGCAACCATGGTTCGCGATAGACGACAGCGGGCTACCATTGATGTTTGTATTGCAGTGATTGCGGAGAATTTCTTTCTGTTCTATTTCTGGCACAGCATCGCCTTGGCAGGTGGAAACCCGAGCAATAACACATCCTGCATGCTACGCGTACATTTTGGAAGCCGCAGAATCTTGCGGAACTCGCTAGGCCATGATGCATCAATGATAAGCGCGCCTGCATGACGATCGTGGCGTGACCGTTTTTGCAGATCCCTTAACCCAGTTTGTGGAACAACGTTAATCAGGCCAAGAGGCATGTGGGCCACCGTTGGCCTCGAGCACACTTTTTGTCTGCGGAACAGCGCCCCCCACGCGTTCGCACGGCCTGCCAGGCTGGTTGCATTCCTCAGGAAGGCATGCGAAGGCCTTTTTACCTTCATGCAGCTCTGATTCTTTAGCGCGTTCCACTTGGACAAGCTCCAGCTCCTCTGCAGGTCCTGATGTCCAGGCACATCTAGCTTGATGCAACTGGCAATCTGAGGCTCGCTGGCTTAGTTCTTGGTACCACGGCTCTGCTTGTTCCCAGACATTCCCAGATGAATCCAAGTGTTCCCAAAAGGGTCCACATTTTCCCAAAAGTTTCCCCATTTTCCCATGTGGTTCCAAACGTGCCCACTCACTTCCGTGTACTCCCACATGCCCTCCTGTGGTACTCAAAACCGCTCATTGACTTGACGCATAGCCCTCGTTGGACGCGCATCTGCAGAGACGACGGGCGCTAAAAAGTTCAAGCATCTTTTCCAGTGGCAATACAGATCGGCTGTGCAGCCAAGGCCATTCATCGAGCACATTCCGCTCGCCCATGCGCAGTGCAAGAGGCGGACGTTGCAGACACCACACAAGCCTGCTTCTCATTGGCCAACGCCGCGCAGTATGCTTACCCGAGCAGATAGCGAGACGGCTTGCAGGAGCACCCGGAGAACTGAAACAATTGACTGCCCATACCGGACACAAGCTGTCAGATCGAGCCATTAATTTCCTACCTCGCCTCTGGGCCCATACCTCTTCAGTGCGAGAAGCAAACGCTACATGCGCAGCATTCCGACGGGAGTGTTGGTATTGTTCACGGAAAGGAAGGGTTCCAGGCCCTTCAAGGCTTGGGACTTCTTCTTGTGGCTAGCGCAATACTGTGGAGGCGAAAAATAGTACAATGGTCGTTTTGGAAGATCTCCTTAGACCCAGCGTACGCCGTGTTTAAAGTGGCATTCTAATGGGTGCTTCTCTTTCCATGCGCTCAAACATGGGAAAACACGGCGCAGGGCGCATAGTGACGGAAGCCTCAAACCTAAAGCCAGCGGCCGCACAAGGCTGGGACACTGAAAAGGAGCTGGCAAGACTTGAGGCCAACCCGGGCAGTGAAGACGAATAAGGCCGCGCCAAAGTGCCCATGAGGCCCAAAATACCGTTGGGTCGGCCAATTCTGAAAGAAAATGCGCACGGTGAAGCACCCCACACAGGCTCTAGTGGAACGTTGCCTGGCCCAAGGCTTGGAATCCGAATGGCGCTTTTGACAGGTGCCCGACAAAGGAGAAGTGCAACAAAGGCGTCAGAAGGCCGCTCAATCTGGAAAAGGCCGCATCCTGTACGGGAATCCAGGGAATGTCGATCCCGGCAAGGGGAGCAGAGCTCAAAGCAGTGGTTGGGCGAAGCGGCGCGGCCCAAGGAGGGCATTTCAACTAAAGGCTTTGCTCGACGCACCAGGACATTTTTTTCTTGTGCACATTTTTGTGCACATGGGTGCAAAGCTGAAGGCACAGAAGAACCATGAGGATCGGGATTAGAGCAGCACTCTACTCTGGCTTGGATACGCTGGGCGCAGCATTGTATGCATCGCGCAACGCCGTGCTGCCGCACGCCCCTTCTCCTCACGCACCAAAGACGTTTGTGCGCATGCCGTCTGTGCGTCTTGCGAGCCCAGCATGCACTCCGCGCTTCTGGCCCGGCGCCTGTATGGTGGATGCACTTGTCCTGGCCATTCGAGAATATCTAAAGTTGCCGGTGAGCAATATGGGCCCCAGCCATTGGCAGTCTCTGGTGGTCATCATTGGGCCCACATCAATGAGCTCCAGCGAGAACACGCCACCCGGGTCCGTCGCGCCCCGCGCACACGCGTCGTGTGGCTGGGCACTCCGCACATCCAAGATCTGCCAAGGCCGGGCTAAGGAGGTGCCCCCTTTGCGATGCCCTTTGCGTTCCTTTTGTGCTCCTTTTGTGCTCCTATTGATTTTGCCCTTTGGTCTCCCCTTTTTGCGTTCCTTCCTATTATGAGTGGGTACGGCACAGCCCCATGGCCCTGTGCTCGGACGCGCATCGCCCCAGCATTGAGGGAGATGGCGCCACGGGCCAGGCGCGGCGCGAAATGCCGTGCAACCTCCAGGCCATCATTGATGTGAGAAGGCGCATAAAGGCAACAATGAGCTTAGACTCGCATGCGAAGGCGCGTCATGCGCGCGCATGTCGTGTATTCAAGCCGTGAAGGTGGAAAATACTCTGGCCACTGGCCTCATTCTAGAGTCCAAATTGACTTGTGGGGTGGCGGACGATTCACATATAATGCACCATTTTCCCTTTGATTCTGCGATTGTTCTATCGGCCTCAATTCGCTTCGCTTGTCCTTTATACTCGGGTCCAAATAACGCCCTCCGCCCTCCCATTTGACTTTCCATTATTCCCTGTGTGACCCCCCGTCCTCAATTTAAAAAAAAAACTTTCTGTCGAGAGTTGACCCCTTTGTCTGGCAGACCCCAAACTCTATTGTTACTTATTTTTGCGAATGATTTATGAGCCTCGAGACCTTGCGCAGGAGACCTCTCACCCCAAGCAGTCGGTCGTCCACGGGTTCAACTTGTACCCGCAGCCCAAGACCTTCATGGAGTTGACCAACCAGTACTCCAACGAGTACGCCAGCACCGCGGGGCAGGGCTACGAACAGGAGCAGCAGCAGCAGCAGCAGCAGCAACAACATCAACAACAACAACAACAACATCAACAACAACAACAACATCAACAACAACAACAACAACATCATCAACATCAACAACAACAACAACAACAACAACAACAACAACAACAACAACAACAACAACAACAACAACAGCAACAACAACATTTTTTCACGACGTCCTTTTCGGCGCCCGGCATGAGCCTTTCGGAGGAAAACTACTTCTCGCAGGCGGCCAGCGCCGGCATCGACAACGCGGACTACAGCTACGCCAAGAAGGAGCACAAGTGTATCTGCAAGCAGACCCATAACCGCATCCCGCGGCCACGCAATGCGTTTATCCTCTTTCGGCAGAAGTACCACCGGTCGGTGTTTGACGAGTCCAATGAGAGCAAGACCAACCCGCAGGTGTCGCAGGAGTTGGGCCGGCGGTGGCGGGCGCTTTCGGTGAAGGAGCGCGACCACTGGAACACGTTGGCGGAGGAGGAGCGCCAGGAGCACGCGAAAAAGTACCCCAACTACCGGTACACGCCGCGGAGAAAGGGCAAGTTCAAGCACTGCCAGGTGTGCTACGGCAAGAAGGACTCGCGGGCGGCGGCGCGGCCGGGCAAGCGGGCGGGCCAGGAGTCGTCGTCGTTGGGCCCAGCGCCGCCCGCGGCCGGCCCGCTCATGGCCAAGGCCGCGGTGGCCCAGCTCTCGCTGTACCCGTATACGTTCCAGCCTCTGCAGCAGGACGTGTCCGGCGTGAAGGCGCCGCCACAAGGCGACTTGCACTTGCAGAACGGCATGTCGCATGCGTACCTTGGCGGGCTCCAGGCGCAGCCACCACTCCAGCAAGCGGCGCAGGCCCGGCTCGGCGCCCGTGCTGCCTCCTCGCATCCGCCGCTAGACTCGGTCCAGTACATGAGCTTTGCGCAGTCCATGTACCCGCCTTTGAACCAGTACGGCTACATGGAGAACAACTACATCCTGGGCTCGCACGTGCCTGCGCCGTCGGCTCTGCAGACTGGCTCTGCTCTCTCGATGCACGCGGCCCTGGTGAGCCGCCGCAGCTCGGTCTTGGCGAGGCCGGCAAACTCCTTAGACTATGAGTCTCTGCAAACAAACGACGCAAGAATGCAGCTTTCGGCCGCTGCCTCGAACGCCGCGGCCGCCTCTTCCGAGGGTTATCCGTTGCCGACGCTGATGCAGCAGTATTTGGTATCCTTCAACAAGACTGCCTTGAAGAAGGTGTCATGACTACCATGAGGCCTTGAAGTGGTGCAATGAAGAGGCCATGAAGAGGCCATGAAGAGGATACACTGCCATGAAGGTATCTGAAGTGCCGTTGTTATGGAGGTGAATCCCGCAAATCAATGCAATTACCTTGGAGTACCATTGCCAACTACAATGACTGACATTGGCAGCTAAAATGACTGACATTGACAACACAAGGATTCACCAATGCCACCCGAGCATCCCGGGTCAAAACATGCCATTCTCGTGGGGTGACGTGTGCAGGCGGACAGTCGTACTCAGGTGGAATTGGGTGGTGGCTCGTGACAAGTCCCGTCTCAAGGCGTCAGCAATGCATCGGGCACACGGGACCCCGAAGCTGTGGCACACGGGACCCCGAAGCTGTGGCGCACGGGATGCCGAAGCTGAGGCAGCAATTATTTATATAGTATTTGGCTCAAGATAACAAAGAGGTGCAGATGCGCCGTAGTTGGCGGTTTCCGGCCATGGTTGTTCAAGAAAGTAGGGTTCGAAGCGGAGCCCGGGGTAGGAGATCCACAGGACGATCCAGAGCTGGAGCCTGCAGGAGAGCCAGCGGCGGCGGTAGCAGCAACGGTCGTCTGAGAAGCAACCGTCTGGCCAAATGGAAACAAATTAATCCAGATATTCCAGACTTCATCGAGACTAAGTTGAGACTCGTGTTGTACACAAAACATCCAGACATCCAATATACACAGCCCATGTAGACCATCAATGGACCTAGATTAGATAAATCGAGGTGAAGTGAGACGCCTGGATACTGATGTCTACACGAACCAATAGAGGGTTCATCAGGAGGAGCTTAAATAAAGTCGGTGGCCATGGGCCCGGTTACGAGCCTTGGTGCCTGAAGTAGCTGTAGCCGTGATTAAACCCCCGGTGCCTGGAAGCCTTCCACTTAGTCCAGGCCGCTAACTAGTAGAAGCAGCCAAATCAATGCTCATCATCATCCTCAGCCACGAGCTTTTCAGCTGCAAAAATCACTCACCACGGCCTTTGTGACGCCCTGAACAGCACAGAACAAACGGCCGGCGGGGCCATGACCAGGTTCGGTGAGAAGAGCTGATTCGTGCTGGCCACAATAACTCGAAGAGCTTCCTTTCTGCCGCTGGAGTAGATTTGTGCTTAATTTAAGCTTGGAACGGTGACTGATGATTCCTCTGCGAGCACTCAAAAGCCCGGTGAATTGGCGCCAGGCTCGGTGACAGTCTGCGTCGCTATAACCAATAAACAGAGTCTTATTATTCGCTGTGTTTCCGTGTTTAGTGGTTCCAGGTACCTTGGCACACGCCTTGGGTGTTCCGATTAGACACCGGGCCCAGAGATGTCTCAGTCTCAGAATAGAAAACAAGATATCAGGTCGGATGAGTTAGAGGAATGATGCTTGCCAACCAGTTAACCCTCTGTTTCGTGGCAGGGCTTTCTTCAAGTGTTTTGTCGAACCTTTTGTGATTGCAGGACCAACATTGGATTGCAACCTGCATATCAGAGCTCTCCAGGAGCGTTATGATCACCGATGTAGACTTGTTAGCTTTCCATTACGGCGGCTCAGGCACCAGACTTGTCTGAAACTGTCCTTGTCAAGGCTTTCCAAAGGCGTTTACGCCACCCTGTAGAAGGGCTGAGAGGACTGAAGTAGACCAGAGGCGTCCAATCCGACCAGGCGTCCAAGCTAACCAGGCGTCCAAGCTGACCAGGCGTCCAAGCTGACCAGGCGTCCAAGCTGACCAGGCGTCCAAGCTGACCAGGCGTCCAAGCTGACCAGGCGTCCAAGCTAACCAGGCGTCCAAGCTGACCAGGCGTCCAAGCTGACCAGGCGTCCAAGCTAACCAGGCGTCCAAGCTAACCAGGCGTCTAAGCTAATCAGGCGTCTAAGCTGACCAAAAGGGAAGATCATTGTCCAAAGCTTTTTTCTCGGAGTATGAGCACTCCGAGCTCGTCAGCTTGGAGGGATCATATGAGGCCATTCAAGGGACGGATGCGTTCTGCGAGGCCACCAGAGACGTGAGGGAGCTCTTGTAGGCATACGCAGCATACATGTGACACTATGGTGACATTATGGTGATCTACGGTGACATGATATTTTATATACGAAATGTTATTTTTCCTGACCGACGTCTGGGCAGACAACCGCGAGTGTGCCGGACGCGCCGGTCACGTGGCCCACTCTCTCTTGGTCAACTTGTCGATGATCCTGAGGCCTTTGTTCATCGTAGAGGCGGGGTTTCTCACAAGAGGCAGCGTTTCGGCATACAGGCCTGCATAGATATTGTGCATAGCAGTGGCTAGCTTGGTGTTGTTTTGTTTCGTCGATGTTGTAGTGATGTACGGTTTCATGGGTGGTGATGGAAAAGTGCACCTTGTTGTAGGTGGTTGGGATGGTGGGATGGCACCGAAGCTTATGGGAGCAGGCCGCAGCCAGGTTGAGGAACTCCCATGTCTTGCGGTGGTTCTTAAGCACGTAGGTGGCCTCCAACAGAGAGGAGCCCTCGAGGACGAGACAGGCCAGTACTGCACAGGGAGAATATCGTTGATGCAGATGAACATACACTTCTACGGCCGCCCAAAGGAAATATGGACGCCAAACAAGGCGGCGTCAAACATCTACGAGATGCTTTTTGTAATTCCATCCATGTGCCCCTGGCCCCTGTCGATGAGCAGGATTGGTACATATGATCAGTCTGCTACCGCACCGCCATTCTGTTGTCACAGAAGAAAAGAGCGATGAAAATATTCAAGAGGAAAAGCATGGGCCTCACTTGAACCAAGAAGTTGAGCAATCTTCCAAGAATACGACCCAGGGCTTTTGGGCTCGTCGCTACAATACGAGGTAGGCCACCCGAAAACGACACAGCCGCCTCTTCCATCGGCAAGAGAGACGTGCTTCATTGGACACACGGCCTAGCCGAGCGTTTCAAGCACCAGTAATTGACAATTGATTTTTCGAAAGTGATAGTCTATGAGTCGAAGGGAAGAGGTCGCGACTGCGAATCAAGGCTCAATCGTGTTGAGCGTCACCCTACACAATCTGACGGCTCCAAAAGGTGACCCGTTTTGTTTTTACTCACTTATATGGCCCAAGACAAAATGCTTGGGTCAACTATTATTTCTCTTGGTATCTCTTTTTACAATTTTGTGCACATGGTGCCACTCCAATGATGGCGAGAATCCTCAGGTTCATGGAATCCATGAATGATGGCGAGAATCCTCAGGTTCATGGAATCCATGAATGATGGCGAGAACCCTCAGGTTCATGGAATCCATGGAGGGCTGGGCTGCCGACGCCCGAGAGAACTTCGGCTGTGATTTAAGGCACTTTCTCATCTACCCTTTGCAGACCATGACAACAAGTCGCCTTATCACGTGTAGGTGGTCAGCATTCGGACCGCTCATGTAACTGGCAGCCCATAAGAGTGGTTTCGATATTTTTAGACCACGCGCAGCAAAGCACATTGCATTGAGCAAGGGTACAGGGCCGGGTTGCTATGCCGGTGCTATGCCGGTGCTATGCCGGTGCTATGCCGGTGTTATGCATGCTGGGTGCTATGTCGGCCATGCAGACAGGGTGCTATGTCGGCCATGCAGGCAGGGATGTCGGCCATGCATGCTGGGTTCTATGCCGGGGTGCCATGCCGGCTTGGTGCATTTCCTCCTGATGTGTGCGGCAAGCCTGCGCCACCAGGCGGTTATTTTGGGTTGCATGCCAAGCTTCTTCCGAAGGCATTCTCGCCAATTTACCCCCCGTGCATGGCCCGGTGCATGGCCCTCTGGCTTTTACGACGCACGCACCGCGCGGGGCTGCTGCGTTTTGAGAAGGTATACACGGCCCCCGAAACTACAGGCTCCTCAAACAATCCGTGGACATGGCCTAATTTTTGCCGTACACAATAAAGCCATTGTTTGGGTCGGGCCCGGAAACACTGACATCTATTTACGAGGGCCAGGCACAAGGCATCGCAACAACACTTGCTGCACGATGGGCCGCCGCCAAAACCCCCGCGCCCACGGTCGGTTTCAGCCGTGCTCATGTGCCTTAGGCACCCCATGTTCAACTGCGCGGCGTTAGGGCGCCCGCTGGTTACCCGGCCTCGACGAAACGGCACCTGGGCCGGAGTTACGCCCGCGTACGTGCACACACCCTGCGCTCACTCAAGCACAGGCCCGCGGGCGGCCTAAACCCCGATCCCTCTGTCTGGGCGAGGGGCGACGGTAGGCCGGGTGTATGCAGGCACCAGGCTCTTGGACCATGGCTTGAGCATCTCGCCCTCGGTATCATTTGCCCGGGTCACTGGGTCATTGTCTCGCCGGACACTGTCCATTGCTCGGGTCACTGGGTTAGTCTCGCCGGAAACTGTCCATATCGTTCCCCTCAGACTGGACGCCCCCATCATATATCCTCATCCATGCCCGCGAGGCTGATGGCTTCGCCTGGCTTGAACGGCGGGAGCCCCAAGTATGGACACCCGTCACACCGGAACGCGTCTCCTAGAGCACACGAGCCACAGCCGCCCGTCTTGCCCTCGACGGTGAAATCAATCTCCGCCATGTCGTCCGGCGAAAACTTGACTGCAGACTGGTTCAAGCGCTCCTCGATCTTGATGGCCTCGAGCGTGGCCAGCTGCGCCATGGCACCCAAAAGCGTGCTCTGCAAGTCCCGGACCTGGCTCTCTTCCTGGGCCTCTAGCTCCTTCAACCCGCACGTGCAGTCCTTGCACGCCTTTCTTCTCTTCTTGCCGCTGGGCAACTCGCACTTTTTGGGCACCACGATGTTACTCATGTCCAATAGCTGAGCGTCTTTGAGAAGCTCCGTCTCGCTCATGAGCCCGCCATCGCCATCGCTGTCTGCACTAGCATCGCTGAAGTAGGCCAACTTCATGTCCTGCAATTTGCGCTTCATCGAGAGCTCGTCTTCGGCATCGGAGTTCTGCGCAGACGTATCTGTCATTCCGGATGGCGGTCCGGCACGCTCTGCTCTGGGGTCTTTCTTTACATCCTGGGCCCTTGCAAACTTCTTCAACTTGGGCTGCGCTTGGACCTTGGTGTTTCCCGCATGATTGCCCTCTTCAGTGTGGCCTCCCTTCTGGCCTATTGTCTGGCCTATTGTCTCGATTTTCTTGCTGCCGCTGGCGTTTGGCTCCCTGGTCCTCCTAAGAAGCACACTTGCCACGGGCGCAGGCTTCTGCCACGTGTTCCGCCCCTTCACGATAAACCCGCTGGTCAAGGCGTCCATATCCTGGTCGGTGGGCAAGTCGCCCGTAAGCTCGCCGTTGGGTTTTAATGCTGAGAAGAGCACGCTGATCACGGCAGTGGGGAGACTCAAGTGGTTTTCGTTGGGGTTGACGTACGCGATCTGGTCGTACGCTGCCTCTAGAAGCTGCACGCTGTTGTTGGCGACGCGGTCGATTATGTGCTGGCTGATCTGCGCCTGGGGATGTTTTGCTCTAACCTGGGCTTTAGACGCCTCCACAAGCGCCTCATCAGTGACCACTGTGGGGTGGAGCAATATGAGTACTGACATGGTTGGCAATGTATCAATGGCTTTAAGAATGTGTCGACGGCAAAGCTTTGTGAATGTATCAAAGGCTTTATGGCCAACGGATGCAACCTAGGCGTATTCGGGAAGTTCCTGCTCAGATGTTGGCTGCAATAATGTGCCTTGATTAGTCTTTAGACTTCTTATCAGGCGTGGTACACCAGTCTCTCTGGTGGGGCGTGCTGTAAGGGGTATTCACAGCGTTCTTGCAAAATCCGGTGGTATCACTAGAGAGGTGAGCGATTCAAATAGGGTACGACGCTACCGTGGGAGTGGGTATATTAAAGATCACTAGGAGAAACTGTAGTATAAGGTTTAACCTTTTCTCCCACGCGGGATTCTTTCTTTTGTCATCTCCGCGGCGCTGTGTGCACACCCTCAGCCCTTGGCCCTGGTGACTAAAGTGCACGTGACTGTCTGCACGACCCCTACTTGGGCTCGTCTATGAGCGATAGCCAATCTACAAGCCATCATTGGCCAGTTTCATGCAGGAGTCCGCCGGACTAGGCAACAGCGCGGGTCTGTAGTATTCCTTATCTACTATTCTATGACTACACTTTCTGGACCACTTCGGCCTGCTACCTGATAAGAAGTCCTGAATCGCTGATTTGACCAACTAATGTGACTAGGTGATCTGGCTAATTGGTTGGACCGGCTGATCTGGCTAAGTGATCTTGCCATCCGATCCGCCAACGATATCACATAACCTGACATCAGACTCGCTGAGTGCCAGAATAACGAATTGTCTGAACCAATGTTGCGTCGTGTTGGAGTTTGTGGACAATATGGCGCCTTGAAGCAGTAACGTCGTCTTCAGATCATTTCACTCGGTGACTTTAACCTCCTTCGAAAATGGATGTTCCATCCCTGCGGAAGAAACTGGCTTTTGCCAATGGCGGACCTTCTCTCAATCCACCTTCGAACGGATCTTCCACCATTGTCCATAAAACTCCGCCATACCTGATGGGCACAAACTGCAATCAATGAGTGTTGGCTTCGTCCTCGGAAGCAGTGGCATCCTCGATATCCGTGACATCATCATCCTTATTCACAAGAGTCGAAATCGGTGGGATTGAATGCATCGCAATCGACGAAGACCGCAGCAGCGAAGCCAGGGTGCCGTGAAACGCCAAGCCTTGTGGAGATTCACTACTGTTTTTTTGCACGTTTGAGAGCGACATGAGAGAGTAAATGGCATCTTGCTCCGACTTACCACTTCGCTCTTTCGCTGGCGTGGTTTGTAGTGGCGCGAGCTTCGGCGGGTTTCTGTAAACATGCGAGTGGCGCCCTGGAGGCAGCGGGAGAAAGCCCTCGCTGAGAGCTTGTCCCACAGAAGACCTCCTGCGGTTACCGGAATGGCTCAACCTCCTTTCTTTGGCCCGAACAAATGCCGCCAATAGCGCACTCTGGGCGCTGGATTCCTCGTCTGGCGACGGGATGTCGAACGACGAGTAGTCTGACTTTGGGAGGGGCAAAGTCTGCAGTTCGGACTGGACGGTGCCGGTAGAGGTCGGCGGAGAGCTACGCCGGGGCAGCTGCTCCAATGTGAACAAATTGATGTTGGATGCACTGCCGTGCAGTTCGTGGTTCTTGGTGAACGAATCTTTGGGGCTAGCCAAGTGTTCGTGCTCTATTTTGACGGGCGAATGGTCGCACTTGCTCTTTTGCTGGAGCGTATCGAATGCCAGGCTGAGCTTGTTCTTGAGCTGGGAGCTGATTTCACCCAAGTCTTTTCTGCTCGGGCTGGCGTCTTCGTCAAAGAGTCGTTTGCCCACGCTGAAGTACTGCGGCGTCTTCATGAGCTTGGAGCGCCACGGCGTGTTCTTTTCATCGAAGTCATCGTCGGCATTGCCTGGCGTTTTCAAAAGATTGTAGGCCGAGTGCGGGGACGCGATACCCGTCCCCATTGACTTGTGGTCGGGCGAGCGGAACAGACCAGAGCTGCTGCGCTTGATGCCGGGACTGAGGGGTAGCGATTCCGGTTTGTATTCTGGCGTAGAGAGATTGTTCAGCATGCGCTTCCTGCCCCTTGACGTTGGCGGGGTGGTTGGCACGTGGGGGCCGCCAAGTTTGGGCGACGATCCAGGCGTTTTGTTGTTTTCCGAAGTCATGGTAATTGGGGGCTCGGGCCTTCGAAAGCGTTGGCTTATTTCCAGTGTTTGGGCTGAGGCGCGTCCAGTGCGGAGCAATTGATAGCAACGGGATGAAAGCGTAAGCAGCCAGCCACCAAGACAATTGCTCGTTAGCAATGGACAATTGCTCGCTAGCAATGGGCTGTATCGGCAATGATGCGGAGCTTGTCTAGAATTTCCTCAATTAAACGAGGAAGCAGAGTTTGCGCAGTCAAATGAGGAAGCAGGTTCCAGCGCCTATAGGTAGCGGGGCCAGCAGCCAGATAACCCGCAAATTCCAAGGCAGGCGGTGGGCAAAGTCACAGTGAAGGTGGAAAGCCGCAAAAAGAGAGCAAGAAGCGGGTCGGACAAAGTCAATTGCAAGGCGCCAGCAGCAGGAACAAGCGGGGGGAACGAGGATGTATCACAGCACAGCACAGCAAAAAACAACAGGAGAGCGGGTGGATGCAGGCGCACGGGAGATGGCGCCGTGAATGGAAGTGCACAGGGACGGGGCGGCACGGGGCGGCACGGGGATGGGCAGGCGTAGGGCTGGAGGGCACAGGGGAAGGAGTGGCGCAAGGGTGAGGATTATTCAAGGTGAGGTTGTAGATGAATGTTTAGAAAACGCGGGTGGTTCGCGACGCGCGCACGTGACCGGGGTTGCGGGTCCATGGGGTTACAACGCGGCAATATCGGCGAGGACAGGGAGCCGCCGGACGGGCGTAATTGAGGGAGATGATGTGGATTGTGTGAGACGGCTGCTTGTTTGGGTCTAAAGGTGGGCCGTTACAGGGCCTTTACTTTGGTGGGAGCCGGCGAGGTGTGTGCAGGTTAGACCAGTGGGTCTGCAGTGGCGCAAAAGAGCTGAGACAAGGCCAGGGAATGAGGGCCGAAGACGAGAGGAGAGTGTCAAGACAAGGGACATGAAGAGGGAGACAAGGAGTGGAGATAATTACAGGAGACAATCACAGGAGACAATGAGGAGAAACAATGAACGGGGACAAAGAGGGGCCCAGGCCGGGCCCTGAGACAAGAAGCCGAAAGCACCGCCCCCAGCGCATGCACCGCAGCAGCTTTTCTACCCGGCCGTCCGCAACCACCCCGGAACCGCGACTTCCCCCTCCCTTTGCCGACGAACGAGGTATCAATTGCGGTGGGGCGGCGAAGCCCCCAGGGCTGGGGTCCTAGGCGGAGCTCCCGAATCAGCCGAGGTGCGTTGGAACTTGCATTGGAACTTGCATTGCTGTGCGCGATACATGTACAGCATGCACCGGAACAACTCCGCGAAACGAATGGAAGAGCGGTGGCCAGTGCCCTGCACTGAATGACGAGCGGCATGGGCATGGGTTTCGCCGGGCAGCTTTTTCGGGCGAGACCAACAGGCAAACCGTCCATGAATGCTGGAGGCCCGCTTGGATGCACACCGGCTCAATACCGCAAGTTGCCCTATACGAGCGATCAACTCCTCCCAATGTGCACTACCACTGATGCACTCAGTGATGCACTCACTGGTGGCCATCACTGGACATTCAGCTAGCAATCAACTGGTGTTCAACTTGCCCCTCCAGTAATATTATCTGGCGGTTATGAAGCATGCACTGCTACAGAATGCAGTGCTGAAACAAAAAGTTGCTGGTATTGGGAAGCATCTCTCTAATTCCCAACGCCAGGCGCCCGTTTTTCCGTCAGAGTGACCGCTGCATACTTGACTATCAACATAATGGTACTTATGAGAAGAAAAAATGCCACCCAAATGAATAGGGCAAGAAAACAGCCGGCGTGAGCGTTCAAAGACTATGTTTTGAGGAATATATGGAGAGGCCCATGATATGAACAACCAACCGGAAAAGGAACCGGAAAAGGAACCGGAAAAGGAAAGATTAAAGAGTGTTTCTCCCCATGGAAGCCTTGTTTGATGCACCCAAATCCCTTGAGACCGGTCGAAGATTTCCGCAAAGACGGCCTCGGCGAGTCCGAAGAAGGTGACTTTGGGTGCTCCACAGCCCCGCATGGACAGGCTTTTCTGCAGCGTCCTGTTAAGCAATGTCTGCTGCCTTGAACGGCCTTTGGGCGGCTCTGACATCCAGCCAGCCATCTCTCCATTGGTTGCTGTACAGAGGCTGTCCCAGCGCAGGTTCTATACCGTCACCCGGACTCTCTCCATGCATACAGACGAGCATGGCTAGGGAAATATTGCTGGCCGTATCTCTCCAAGATCGTCTGGGAGCCATTCGGTAGAGGACATGACCTTGCCAAGACTGTCCAGATTGCCAAGAATGTCAAGAATGTCCAGATTGCCAAGAATGTCAAGAATGTCCAGGTTGTCAAGAATGTCAAGAATGTCCAGGTTGCCAACACCATCAAGTTTCGAAATTTTCAAGAATTGCATTTGTTGAGTTTCATAGATCTGGCAGAAAGAAGACAGCAGTGACCAACTCAACTGCTACACAAGCAACCAAATATCATTGGAGAGTGGATTATCTTCTGGTGCGAGGGAATTGGCACACACCCTCAAGTTGAAACGTATCGAGGAAGCATACCGTGTTTGTTACATGCCTCGTTGATCCCAAAGTTTGATAACACGTGTGCCTCGCATACTTCAGGAGGTTATGGTCATCAGGACTGCTTAGCAGGGGAATCAACCCGATCAGGCTTTATGTCCTCGTGGAAACAGCCAGACTATGAAATATGTGGAATAGAGCAAATGGACCAAAAGTGCGGACCAAACTTGCCACGGGTCCACTCTCGTGCTTTTGCCTGAAGTGGGAAAGGTTCGGATCCATGAGCCCATGGTGGGACAATATTGAGGATTCCATTGAAGCCACCCACGATACCGACTCCGGGTGCGCTGCAACTGAGAGAGCGGACTTGATCTCATTTGTCAAGCAGTCCCCAAGCGTTGAGCTGGGTAATGATGGCTTTATTGCATCACTATTGGGTCGCAGCTTCTTGGGGAGGTTTCATGAGAGTACCTCTTTTAGCTTATCCCACCTCGATAAGCCACTTGATATTCCCCTCGTGAAGCGCACGCCCAAACTGAAAAAGCGCATTCTCGAGGTCTGGTGGTGGTTTTCATTCTCGACTTGCCCTGAGTGAGCTCTTGTGGAGCAGAAAGCAACAAATTAGTGAATGAAAGCCTGGCAGTTGAGCTGATCAAGGGCCTAGGTGGATTCATCCGCGTGTGGACTTCCGACTGCTCGTCAGGGTGCCGGAATTGTTGTATTGCTGGCTAGATTCACCCACATGGCCGGCCATACGAGTTATTCAAGAAACTCGCCAAGCGAATCAGCCCTGTTGGTGATTGCTTTCTTGCTCAGAGGGTTTGCATCCAACTCCGGGGTCACCTCGGGGCCTTTCAAGATCTGAAACCCCAATATGCTCTGGGCGCTTTTTGAAGTCACAAAAGTGTGCAAATACCACTGGATCAGCTTAAACATGGTGGACTATGATAGAGAACAACTGCGGTATAGCCACGCTCGTCCACGGGCTTCCTTGTTTGTTGTGATTGTGATGGAGATGCGGAAAAGAGACACCGCAAGTTCGCCAAGCTGGAGTCTCTGTTTTCAAGGGCCCCCGCACATTATCTAGCCGGCCCATTCTTAGCTAGCCCAGAGCTCACGATGAATTAATTCAACTTCGGTCAACTTCGGTCTGCTTCGGTCTGCTTCGGTCAACTTCGGTCAACTTCGGTCAGCTTCGGTCAGCTTCGGTCAACTTCGGTCAACTTCGGTCAACTTTCAGCCCTGTTATCTCATACCCGTGATCGTCTGTGCAGCTCTGAATCTACTTAAACCACCTTAATGAAACTGGTTATGGGTTTTTGACAGTGACCCCAAAATCGGTCACCGAGCCATGAAAACTCCCCAGCATGATTCACCGTGAGTTCCGTCCATTCATGCCTGTGGGCTGGTTGACCTTCTAGTTTCCAGATGCGGTCCATGCCTTCCACGCAAAGTAATTGGTTGGCATGTTTGTTATGATCGTTTAGATTGGGTCACTATGAGGGCACAAGCAGAGGCACTGATTATTCAAAACGCCATTGAAGCCGCCAGCTCTCTCTCGACTTTGTCACTATCCGCAGGGCAGTTGTTGAAGTTTCACATTAGTCTGCGTGAGTCAACCATTTTTCACGTTTCAAGGCTGTTTTGGGCTTTTTAAGGCGCTTTATCCGTTTTTTAACGTTCTTCAAACGCTTTTAACGTTTCTCTTCATCGTTGTATTTTTTTCCGCTTCTTTTCTGCTTTTCATAGCTCCTGTTCTCACCTTAACGCTTCTTTTTCAGATGGCTGTTACAGAAAAACCACTGAAATGGAAAATCTCCCATATGAATAGGTCGAGCCAACACGTAAATACCACATGTTCATGCCTGCCCTGTATAATTGAGGTACGCCAGATAATAACCAAGGGTAGTGCGCCAACCATGTCCACACAAGTGGTGCGAAGTGCGTTTAAGGCGGAGTCGGTAGTAGACCCGCCAAGACTCTGTCCCATTTCTTAGCCCATCTTCGAAACAACCCGTTTCCGGATGCAGCGTCGGAGTTACGCCTCGAACGGGGCCTCGGTTATAACCTTAATCAGGACTATTCCATGACCCTTTCACGGAACAAGCTATCAGAGGCTGTCCAAAGGCTGTGGCGATGCAGGGCGGCTTCTCTTTGATTCCGGCGGCTTCTCTTTGATTCCGGCGGCTTCCCTTAATACTGCCGCCTGCTACAACGGACCGGGCCCCTTGGAAGTGGAAGGTTTGGGGCAATTCAGACATCGTTCCTTTTCCGGGTCACTTCCCCTTCTCACAGATACACCAGTACATCTACTTCCCCATGCTTCAATCTTGCACTTCCAGCCTCCTCCTTCTGGCTTACATCTAGGGATCGGTACCGTTCACGGTTACAGCACCAACTACTCTACCACCACTGTCTGTGCTGTATGCAGGACCACGGCCCTGCGCGGGCGCGCACTTGGCATAAACAAGACAAACTGATCTCCGCTTCACATCAACAAGTCTCTTCCTGGCTCACTGTCACGTTGCCACGGCCCCCCATACCGCTGTCCCATCACCGCCTCACCACCGCCCCTTTCCGCCATTGAATGGCTTCCCCGAAACGGTATCGATCAAAGGCTTTCTAACAAAAGGTTCTTTGTTGTCCATCACAAGAGGTGGATCCAGGGGATCGCCAATTACAGCCACCTGTGGGCGTCAGTGTCTAGCCGTCCAGTCTCTCCGAGCCCGCAATCCATAGAAGCTCCCTTCATCGCAGCATCAATCAATCGATTTACTGGGCCACATCACATCCATTCATACCTCATCTCCTAACACTGCAACCACCCATGACAGATAGCCAGAACCACGCGCCGATAGCGGCGCAACTACTAAAGAAAGCTCAGCGGCTCTCGCTTGCAGGAGCCAACCGGAGCTCGCAAGGATTCCGGGGGTCTAGCTCGTTTGAGCAGTCCAAACGACGCTCCACGTTGCTACTGACTCCGGCACAGAACAAGCGCCTCAGCGGATACGGCATGGGCCAGGTGCCGTCGTCAATATCCCAGCACGGCAACAGCGTGTCATACCTGGCGCCGCAACACCAAAGCTCGACGCCCTATTCTCTGCAGAGCTACATGGGCAGCCAGAACGGGCCGTTCCAGGCGGCGCAGAGAAAAACGGACCCGAGGCCGCTCCGCGATAAAAACTACCAGAATCTCATCCTGAAGGAGATCTTCGACTTTTGCGTGGCCAACAAGTTCGACCTAGACACCAACCACTCGGTAACCATGAGGACGCTCAAGCAGCCCACGCAGAAGGACTTTGTGCTCTTGTTTCAGTTTCTCTACAACAAGATCGACCCCAACTACCGGTTCTCGCGGTCCATCGAGTCCGAGGTGTTTGCTCTACTAAAGATGTTGAACTACCCATATCTCGATGGCATCAACCGGTCGTCCGTGAGCGCCGTGGGCGGGCAAAACTGGCCCACGTTTTTGGGGATGCTCTATTGGCTAGTCAACCTCAACATCACGCTCCAGAACTTGGACCACGATTCGCTCGTGGCTCCTGATGACATCTTCGACAAGATCTTTATCAAATACATCTTCTCCTCCTACAAGGCATTCATAGAGCAGGAGGAGAACTACGACGAGTTTTACCAGCATATGCAGGGGGAATACCGGACGGAATTGGACAAGCTCGACCGGCAGATCCAGCTGCTCAGTCTTGAGAAGCAACTGCTCAGTGCAGAGTACGAGCGGCTCAACCAGAAAAACTCCGAGCTCGAGGAGGCCGAGGCAAAGTCCCATGCGCTCGAGAACGACCTCCGCCAGTTCTCAGAGTACATGCAAAAGATGAAGGAACGGCAGTCCCAGTGGGCGGAGATCTTGGAGAAGATGCAGGCAGAGATCAACAACGCGCAGGGCCAATTGCACGAGCACCAGGAGCTCAAGAAACGCTACGAGGGCATAATCTTGCAGAATGGCTTCAGCATCCAGGATGTCGACAAGCTGAACGTCGAGCGCGACAAGCTTTCCAAAGCCATCGACATGATGGCCAATCGCATCGAGGACTTGAAGGACAACTTGGCCAAGAAAAACACAGAGCTCCTCCAGAGTCACCAGAGCTTGGAGAGTTTCGTGGGCCAGTACAACTCCATGACGCTGCGGTTTCCCGTGGACAGTGGCAGCGAGTACCATCTCGTGTTGAACCCAGCATTGCTCGAGGAGAACGGCGGGGGAGTCGACGCCGATCATGTTCTTAACCGCAAGCTCAGGGAGGAGAAGATCAAGCTTTTGCTGCGGCGGTCGGAGCTCAACCAGGAAGTTCTAGATATCCAAGAGGAGTCCATCAAGATCGTGGAGCACGTGGACCAGCTCTCGGAGAAGATCTTTGAGCAGCAGGAGGAGATCGAAAGTCTCGAGGCCGAAGTCGCCAAGAACAAGGCCACCCAAGAGGAGATGTACGAGACCATGGTGAGTGAGGGCACCAGCTACTCTGCGCAGATTGAAAAGCTCGACCGAGATCTCCAGGGGATGCAGATCAGCGCCAATAAGGGAGTCATTGAGGCCGAGACTCGCAACAAGAACCTCAAGATCCAGCTCCAGGAGCTGAAGTACACTTTGAAGGAGAAGCGAGAGCAGTTGCATGAAACGGTGCATAGTCTACTTCAGTACGTGATCATGTTCAAGCTCACGGTGCAAGAGAATTTTGAGGAGCTTGAACGGCAGGTTGCCAAGGAGCTCGAGGCTGAGGAGAGATCCTAGAGTATCCCAACCACCATCTACACCAACTTCGAACCTCCAACCACCATCTAACCAACTTCGAGCCCCCAATCACCATCTACACCATCTCCGAATTTCCAACTACCATCTACACCATCTCCGAATTTCCAACTACCATCTACACCATCTCCGAATTTCCAACTACCATCCACCAACTCCACCAACCTTTGGTGGATGTACCTGGTTCCGGTACCTTATAGATGCAATGTTTCTGTAATATATACAAGGCTAGAACTCGTTTCGCAACCACATCTGCTTTCGCTTCTTGCGATCGTCTCGCGCCACCTTCTTCTTCTGGGACCACTTCTCCTTCTGCCGCTCGAGCTTCAGTAGAATGGCCAGCTGTTTCTGCTCACTGAGCCCGGTGACGATATTCACTTTCTTGGGGTCCACGTTGAACTTGGCCGCCAACTTGGCGATGGTCCACTCCTTGGGGTTTTCGTGCCTCAAAATGAAGATCTGCTCCACGATCTCGAGGGTCAAGTCGTACTCCTTCTTGGTGGCGTATATGATGGGCATTGTGTCGAGCTCTTTGGCCGTATACGTCTTGAATTTGTCGGCCATGATCGATAGCCGAGGATCATTGGCGGGCAAGAATGCTCGGGGGGTGTCCTTTGCCGAGGGCAACGATGCTGGCGGGTTGTATATGAGGCCCTCGGTGGGTACGGGTTTGACGTTGAATTTGGAGCGGGCGCCGTTGTACTTGTTGGTGGGCTGTGTTTCATGCGGCAATGACTTGATGGACACCTTTCTGGCGAAGACCCGGGCGGTGGAACGGAGCATGTTCGTGGGTCCTGGGGAGAAGTGCAGTGAGGATATAAAATTTTCTTCGTGCGCACGCTGTTCCTGCAGGTAGTCCACACGCCGTTAAAGAGACTAAGGGTGTAGCAGGTGGAGGGATAAGAGAATGCATTAATGAGTCATTGATGAGTTTATGTATGAGACATTGATAAGTCATTGATGGGAAAGTCAGAATTTGAGTTCGACCAGTCCGATCCGTAAGTCAGAAACCTGAGTTTGATCAGTTTTTGATCCGTAAGTCAGAAACCTGAGTTTGGTCTGTCCTTGACCCGTAAGTCAGAAACCTGAGCTTGATCAGTTTTTGATCCGTAAGTCAGAAACTGAAGTTTGATGGTAGACAACTGTCCAGTCTGGCCCGCTCATCTATCATCACGGACTTTCATGCTCGATCGTCCCCAAAACCACTCTAGTAGAAGGTACATACTCTTGTGTCCACTTGGTAGAGCGTCCATCTTCTTCTATCACTCGGTCTTCTTTTCTGCGGCCACAGGCTTGGACAACACCTTCCTTCTCTGCCTGATCATGTGGGTGTACAAGGTGTACAACCCAGGGGGATAGGTGAAGAGAATGGCAAAAAGAAACCACTTGTATGCCCCACCAACGGTGCTCTCGGCCTCTCCAAGGCTCATGTAGATCATTGACATCTCCGAGGCCACGCCTAGAGGGTACAACACGTAGAACAAGGAGTACCTTAACCACGTGAGCACATGAGGAACCGATTGCGGGTCAGCCAAGTTGCTGGCGTAATAATTGTACCGCACAATCTCCGTGACGGACCACGCAATCGTCAAGGTGATGTAAGCCCAGTGGGTGTTTGCAGGGGACCCCGGCAACAATTGCAAGATTCCCAACACAATCAAAAGACGCGAGAACACCTGCGAAACTGTGGTGAAGATGGGTGTTTTCACCACGCCCGTCACGGCATTGAAGATTTCCACCACCGCCAAGCACTGCACCAGTGTGAGAAGCACGTTGGTCTTGTTAAAGACATATGGCTGGCCCAACAATCCGGCCGAAAAGAGCGTGTTTATAAGTACAAGCACCCAGAGCCCCGCCGAGATGGAGTTGTAAGCAATGAGCCATGTTTTGGGCTCTTGAGCGGAAGAGGGCTTGGACATTGCGTGGATGTTGAGGGGTGGGTTGACGGACCAGCGCTGGCTGTACGTGCGCCCGAACCCAGGGGGTGCACCCGTACCTCTCGCACCCGTGCCCACGCCTGCAAACCAAACCGCGCGCCTTATAACCAAGTCTAACCTTGATCTTCCTGGAGTTTTTCAACCAACACCGCTCTGCGGTAGCGGTTTTGTCCAGGCCCCACGTTTATAGATTCCATGGTCTGTAATCGACGAAACAACAACAACAGCCCCTGAGCCTCAGCCCTGCTCACTTTGGTAGGCGGCTTCTTGGGCTCCAGCGCCGAGTTCTTGTTGCACCTCATCACAGCCTGCGCCCGTTAACGTCCCTGAGAAACTTCTCCTTCTCCAAAACGTAGTACTCTTTCGCAGTGAGGCCCGAGGGGATCTTGGGCGGCACGGGCGGCTTATGGTCGCCGCCACTGTGGTCGTCGTTTTCTCGTATTCTCTGAAACACCGAGGGCGAAAATTTGTCCTTCTCCGTCTGCCACTGGCCCTCGCCCAAGTACCCAGAGCTCTGGGTGTTTAAGTCCACCTCCAAGTCTTGCGGAAGCACATTTCCGTCTTGGAGACGAAAGCTCTTGGCCAAGTGCTCCGACGGCGTGGGCGCGTAGAACCGGGGGTGGATCTGGTCCGGATCTACCTGGGGGTCAGAATGGCCTGGGTCCTGCACTGAGAGTGACTTCACCTGGTGCTCCATATGGTACACTTTGGTGGGCAAGGCCTCTGATTCTGAGTCATCCAACCCAAAGCTGTCCGCCGAGAACGGGATCTTGGTGGAGTTGCCAGTGAGCGTCATGTCCTTTTCCACCGGTGACGGTGGAGGCTTCCGGCGCGGGGACCGGCTCGAGCTTTTATATGGCAGCGTGGCCGGCTCCACCGCTCGGGACGCGTTTGGGGAAATCGGGGTCGGGCCACTGAGTGCGGCCGCTTCGGACCGATGGAGTGGTTTCGTTTTGTGAGGGGGAGGCGGGGGCGGAAGCTGGGCGTCATGTGGGTGCACTAGGTCGCTGGGAAGGTACTGGTCGAGGCCGATGTCGGCTTGAAGCTGGTCCAAATCCACGTCCAAGCGGGAGTACGCGTCGATGGGAGGCGGCACATCCAGCCGCGGCTCGGTGAAAATGCTGGTGATGGGTTCCTTGGCCATCAAGCGATCCTTCAACTTGGCCAAGCGCCCGTTCCTGTTCTTGGGTCCCGAATCGCCCGCCACGGTCTCGGCATGAAAGTCCGGGTTGGACGAGCGGAAGAAGGACTTTTTCTTGGGGCTTCCCGACACGAACACGGTGGAGTCGGACGCGGTGCCGGGAGTGGGAGCCAGGCCGCCGAAGTCGGCCAAGATCTCCTCGTGCTCAAGCGGCGGAGGCGTGGGGAGAAGCTTGCTTGCCGAGTGCAGGAGCGATAGTTTGGGTGGCACCACGGGCACACTCGGGTAGAAGGTCATCTCGAGGTACACTTTGCCGGCGAACCTGGAGTTGAACGAGAGGTCGTGCCAGCCATCCAAGATGTATTTGCCGGAGTCTTGGAGGTTTGCCTGGTCCAGGAACACCATGGAGCAGTCGATCTCGGTGCTTCCTATGGGCGTGGGGTCGCTTTTGGTTTCGTCCAACACGTCCAACTTCATGAGCGGCTTGCGGTCCCGCGAGAGCTGGAACCGGATCTCATGGGTCCACTCGGGCGTCTGGCCGGCGCGAAACTGCGACGGTGTTTTCTTGGCCACGGTGTTGAGCCGGAGAAGAACGTATGGCGACTGCTTGTCTAGCTTGCGCCGGTTGGGGAGGTGCTTGGCTCGGCACACCATAATGACGAGCGTGCCGTCGGCGGTCTCGGGGTACTCGCTCATTGGGGGGAGATGTTGATGGAATGACTGATGGAATGACTTGGAATGACTGATGGAATGACTTGGAATGACTTGGAATGACTGATGGAATGACTTGGAATGACTGATGGAATGACTTGGAATGGCTGATGGAATGACTTGGAATGACTGTGAGTAACGACTGTGACGAAATGACTATGACGAGATGACTGTGAGGATTGACCGTGACTAATGACTGTGGAGATACTCTGGGGAGAGATCGGTGAATGTGCGATGTGGGGGGTCGTGCAGGGGGTTGCTTGTAGCGGCTGGTGAGGGAGTTTCAGTGTGATGAGGGCGGAGTGCGCGTCTACTAAGATGGACCGCGCCAGTCTTTTTTCGCTGTCCAGGCTGAAAAAAGACGGCGGGGGTCTAATGTTCGTGCTACAAGGACTGCTCTGCTGACCCGGCCCTGCTGCTGACCCGGCCCTGCTCTGTTGACCCTAGACCGGCGAGCTACGCATACGCCTGGCCGTGGTGAGGCTTGTTCGTTCACCAGTGTACGACGGGGTGCGAATTCGATATCATTACCCGATTGGGACGGTAGCGACTGTAGGGACTGTAGGGGTAGGGGACTGTGTAAACACCCGCCGAGACTGCGAGACAGGCAAATTGGCGCTTCAAGGGCATAGAGCACCCGTGCATCCTCGGGGCCGCACATTCATCACCATCATCTCCTCGAGGACCCGGCCAGGCGTGTGCGTCACGTGACATGCACGTCCTCTTCGGTGCGGCCTTCATCTCCTCTCCTCTCCATGTCCTACAAGAACAAAACGTCTGGCCGCGTGCTCTTACCGTTCGGCCTCGACTATTCCGATGTCTTGACACAAGGCCAGGCTGTTGAGGGCCCGACGCTCGAGCTCCCGGTACATGGGCCTCTATCGCCGCATGAGGAGTCTGCCGCCAAACACACCTTGGCGCTTACCAAGATCCTCTACGATGGGCCCTTTTACACGGGCCCTGCACTGCAGGAAACGCTGAATACGCCTGGTGACTCCATCGAGCGGTACTCGGACCGCTACATCAAGGTCAAGAAGGTGGGCCGCTCCATCGATGAGTACCCGTACCAGTTGGAGTTTTTTCCCGAGGAACTCTACTCGGTGATGGGCATAACCAAGAAGAAAAAGCGGCTTTTGCTTTCTTCGTACCAGGAGAACGGAGGCCTCGCGCAGTACGACGTGAAGCCGGAGGCCGATGCGCAGTCCATGTTGGAGAAGCTCAAGGATTTGGCCGACGATCTAGATGCCGATCCTGCAGCACAAGCCAATGAGGAGGACGTGGAGGAGGAGGATTTCGATGACCAGTTTGAGGAGGACGACGACGACGATTACAATGCAGAGAAGTATTTCGACGACGGCGACGACGATATGCCGGACGACGGAGACGATGAGGCCGCTTTTTAGGCCTTGGGCCTTCACCTCCGATGACTAAAAGACGCGGTATTATAGATAGTAATGTTATGTTGAAACGGATGGTGGGTTTTTGATTGTTTTTGAATATCTCTGTCTCTGTGTCTCTGTGTATCTGTGTATCTGTCCATCTCTGTCCATTTCTGTCCATCTCTGTCCATTTCTGTCCATCTCTGCCCATCTCTGTCCATCTCTGTCCATCTCTGTCCATCTCTGTCCATCTCTGTCCATTTCTGTCCATCTCTGCCCATCTCTGTCCATCTCTGTCCATCTCTGTCCATCTCTGTCCATCTCTGTCCATCTCTGTCCATCTCTGTCCATCTCTGTCCATCGGTCTCTCGAGAACAATGGCAGCGGCACAGCCAGGCTTCCTGGAATGTCTATTATGCTATACGTTAAAAGTAATGGCGGTCAAGGCATTGCGCCCGTCCACCTTGCCCAACCATCTGCCAAGCCTATGCTCTTTGCTCGTGGCCACGTAAACCACAAGTTTCTTGTCGTCCTTCAATACAGCGTCTGCTATCTTCACTACGCATCCTCTCACGGCAACGCTCCCCATAAGACTAAAGGATCGAAGGGACTCGGCCTCAATGCGCCACAACTTCACTTCGCCACTGTACGAGCCAGTCAAGAAGAAGTCGCTGTATGGAATGGCATGCACGGCCGTGAGCCAGTAAGGCTGTGGCTCAGGCACCTGCGCGGCCGCCACAGCGTCCAGAGTCTCGGCACTGGCGTGTGCCGGCGTCGCCAGCGGAACTAGCCCGTGGGCTAGTCTTTGCGTGAAGATGGGTTTCTTCTTCCACAGCGACCACAAGCTGAGATTGCCATTGTCGGAGCCGGAAACAAAATGCGACTCGTCCACCATGCACACGGCCTCCATGGAGCCTTCGGCGTAAACCGGAGCGCCGTTGGCATTCTTGCGCCCATAGTCTCCGCCCCGAAAGGTCAAGCGCAGCTCGTCGGCGATCTTCCACAACATGGCCGTCTTGTCGCGTGACCCCACCGACACGCATGTTTCGCGCGCCAACGCGCTGATGTCGCAGATGTTGTCCTGGTGGCCGTACAAGATCTCCAACTGCGCAAACTGGTTGATGGAGTAGGTGCGGATGCGCAAGTCGCCACACGCCGCATAGAGCTGGTCCGAGTCGCGGCGAAACACTATGGCGTTGACCAGCGCACGCGTCTCCAAGACCTTGATGCACGCGAGGTTCTCGGCCGACCAGATGATGAGCCGCCCGTCCTCGCCCCCTGTCACCACGAAGCGCCCATCGCCCGACGCCGCCACGCAGTTGATGGCGCCGTGGTGGTGGTTGACGCCTTGGTTGGGCGTGCGGCCGGGGGCCTGGCGCCGCGTGCCCTTGGTGTGTTTTATCCTCTGCGGCTTGTTGTTGCGACCGGCCTTCCACTTGATCAACTCCGTGTCTTTGGAAACAGTGTAAATGTATGGGTATTTGACCGCCACCCCGGTCAAGTTGCGGGAGCCTATGCGTACACACGCGGGGGCGACTCCCGGAAGCTGTTTTTGGATCTGGGCGGCGTAGTGCCTAAACACGCTTCCTTTGGACTCGGCCACGTCCATCTGCAACCGCCTCGAGAGGTTGTCGTGGTCCAAGTCCTCGGCATTATAGTCCTGGCCATCCATCTCACTTTCTTTCAAGTTCTGGAGGTACTGCTTGGCCAAGCGCCGCCTCTTGTCACCGGCAGATTCTGCGTGGAACTCCTCGTCGGACGAGATCTCGCCGTCCTCTAAGCGCTGGGCTCTTCCGTCGTCGGTGGCGGGCGAGGGATCGGACCCATCGGAGTCGCTGGAGATATCCTCGTCGAGATCACGGGACAGCTTGCGCTCCGCCTTGCGGTCCGCCTTGCGGTCCGCCTTGCCGGGCCTCTTTCTCTTTCTGGCGGGGTCGGAAAGAAGGGGGTCTTGGGCCATTTTGGTGTGCATACCCGGGAAATTTTTGACATCGCCTGCCCATCGCGGCCGGCGCACGTGCGCCCGCACGTGATGCCCCATGAGCTTCAGCCTCCACCCCGTGCTCCCTTTTTCCCCACGCCCCTTTCCGCCCCTTCCTACACCTCGCTTTCCATGAACCCCTGCTACGTGGGAAGTGCATAGACCCTTGCTTGAGCGGGTGGAACCATGGCCATCCCAGGGCCATATGTCCACACTGAGCCTCATGCCCATGCGCGGTCAAAACCACATATGATGACCCTGCTAACCGGGCTGCCGATCCTAAAATATGTCCCAGGAATTACCTCACAAAAAGGCCGATTTGGTGTAAATTGGGTGTGAATTTGATGATTTGGCGTGTATTTGATGATTTGGCGTGTATTTGACGATTTGGCGTGGATTTGATGATTTGGCAGGTATTTGATGATTTGACGTGGATTTGATGATTTGGCGTGGATTTGATGATTTGGCATGTATTTGATGATTTGACGTGAGTATGGTATCTTTGGATGGGACTGGCGCATTTCTGGGGTGGATTTGGGGATTTCGTGCCAATCTTGCTCTGGCTAGCCTCGCTGCCCGTGAGCCGGTGTGCCAATGTCCGTCCCAACATCTTGGGGCATCCGCGGCTTGGGCTGTGAACACTAGACGTCTTGGCTGCACCGCCTTCGAAGAGCGGTGGCTGGAGTGGCCAAGGGGTAGGACGCCCGAGCCCTGCCCTGCCAACTGTCGCGGTTGGAGGCAGGAATGATGGATGGGTCATGGAGTCATGGAGTCATGGAGTCATGGCGTCATGGAGTCATGGAGTCATGGATTCATAGTGGTTCTAGATTCTTGGTTTCGCCCGTATGGACTGATGCCTGCCGCAGCCTGACCCACAACTGTGCCTAGTAAAACTCGCAATTGGACCACCGTCATGCCCGCCTTCGGCCAAGAGGTTTACCGCAAGCTATTGCCGTGAATAGTGTAGAGTAAAATACATAGATGAAATGGTCACCACGGGACGGACGACGCGGTGATTGACCCTAAATACTCCACGCACGCCTCTGGGGCCTGGGCAGTGCACACCAGGAGCCAACACGCCAGTCTGCCGGCCTGTGCCACCGGCACGACGCCGTGTCTAGTCCTCCAACAAGTCTTCGATGTCGTGGTCCTCGGCCGCGTTGTAGCCGTCCTGCGCCTGTTGCCTGAGCTGCTCGCTCGTGTCCTGCAACACCTTCTCCTGGTGCTTCACGGCTCTCCTCGTCGCTTTGCCCCAGCCGAAGCCCTTGGCCTCATTGTCCACGCGCTCCAAAACCTCCGACGCCTCGGTTTCCCTGCGCTGCTGCTCCATCTCCTTCTCCGCCTTGTCCGCTGCGAGCTGGTGGCGGATTTGCTTCTGCTTGGCCCAGTTGGCGTAAAACTGACGAGCAAAGATGTATACACACACGATGATCACCAACCGAAAGTACTTTTTGAACACATCCTGGTCCACGTGGTTGTAGATGAACTGAAGCACGGGCTGCTCGTTGTCCATGATGAAGTTCCGTGTTGACGGTGACGATGCGACGCGCAAAATCCGTGCACGCCGTTCGCTCCCCGGATGTTCGCGATGGCAAATGCCCAATGGAATGGACTAGGTGGACCAGAGGGGGACCAACTAGACCAAAGAAATGAATTCAAGAAGTAGATTCAGGGAAAGGTTCAAGAATGACTCGAGAATGACTCAAGAATGACTCAAGAATGACTCGAGAATGACTCAAGAATGACCCAAGAATGACCCAAGAATGACCCAAGAATGACCCAAGAATGACCCAAGAATGACCCAAGAATGACCCAAGAATGACCCAAGAATGACCCAAGAATGACCCAAGAATGACCCAAGAATGACCCAAGAATGACCCAAGAATGACCCAAGAATGACCCAAGAATGACCCAAGAATGACCCAAGAATGACCCAAGAATGACCCAAGAATGACCCAAGAATGACCCAAGAATGACCCAAGAATGACCCAAGAATGACCCAAGAATGACCCAAGAATGACCCAAGAATGACCCAAGAATGACCCAAGAATGACCCAAGAATGACCCAAGAATGACCCAAGAATGACCCAAGAATGACCCAAGAATGACCCAAGAATGACCCAAGAATGACCCAAGAATGACCCAAGAATGACCCAAGAATGACCCAAGAATGACCCAAGAATGACCCAAGAATGACCCAAGAATGACCCAAGAATGACCCAAGAATGACCCAAGAATGACCCAAGAATGACCCAAGAATGACCCAAGAATGACCCAAGAATGACCCAAGAATGACCCAAGAATGACCCAAGAATGACCCAAGAATGACCCAAGAATGACCCAAGAATGACCCAAGAATGACCCAAGAATGACCCAAGAATGACCCAAGAATGACCCAAGAATGACCCAAGAATGACCCAAGAATGACCCAAGAATGACCCAAGAATGACCCAAGAATGACCCAAGAATGACCCAATAATGACCCAATAATGACCCAAGAATGACTCAAGAATGACCCAAGAATGACCCAAGAATGACCCAAGAATGACTCAAGAATGTTTCAAGGAATGTCCTCATCAAATTTCCCAAAGTTCTAAATGGATTTCCATCATGACTCCGTGTCTCGCTTGATTGGCCGCTGCTCTCCGGGCGTTTTTTTGTAGGATCTCCTGTTTGTTTGGCAATGGAGCGGTCTTCTTGAACAGAGCATATCTCCTTTGCATCCCGAAACATTCTGCAACTGATGCACTCAAAGGCATGAACAGTGTCCGACGCTTGACATCAAAAGCATATTGAGGTGTCATTCTCAATTAGGTAAGCGTGAAACCGAATCAATCGTGGTGGGGAGATTTCCTTCAAACAGGCCATCTGCCATTGCTGAAACGAACCCCCAATATCCGTTTGGTCTCGCTCCCGTATGAATCCTGAGTGAGGCTGTCTACCCCAGTAAATTGTATTCTTATTTTCAGTCATGGTCTTTCGGTCGAGGCGCCATCATAACTCGTCGTCGCTGGCAAAAGGATCCAATTCGGGATAGTCGCCCACGTCCACCTTGCTGGGCCGGACAAAACTGCCGTGGTTCGGCTTCGCCGAGAATAGACGCACGCTCCCAATCAGCCCGTCGTTCTTCCCCACGGGCTCGTCAAACGCCACCCCCACCCACACGCCTTTGCCCTCGTCCAAAGCGGGGATGGCGCCCACGTACTTGACCACGCCCCGTCGTTCTCCCTCGATGTTGATGATCCTGCACCGGTCTCCCTCCCGCATTGACTGGGCCTTCTGCAAGTCTCTTTCATATGCGCTTTCCACGGCGCTCTGGAACCTGTCGTCGTACCGGCCGAGCTTGTGGTCCTTTTTCCACTGCAACACCGAGTGCTGGCGTTTCTCGTACGCCTCCTCCGTGAGCTCGAAGCCTTCCACGCCAGTGTCGTCCTTTAGCTGCGCCAACTTGGACTCGGGGTCGCCGTCGGCCACATGGATGCGGCAGAACGGCTCGATGTCGAACTCGCCAAGCAACGTGGTGGCGTCATCGGCGCCCTGGAGCTCCCGGTACTGGTTGCTTTCCTTGTTGGGGTAGTGCTGGAGCGTCTGGTGGGCGGGGTCGATGCCCGTGGTCAACTCGAGGCGTTTTTTGAGGTACTCCAAGGACCATTGCAACGACACTTTTCTCTCTGCCGACGTCAAGTCCGACGTGAAGAAGACGGGGATGTCCATTGGCCTGTGTAAAGCACTAGTGGTGGTGAGAAGGTGTGCGCACCGCGAGAAAATTGCACCAACCACTACTACAATGGACAATGTATGTACACAGGGACTGACAGCGGACCAACACGACTAACCTTAGAAACCGCGTCACTTCAAGAGGAACGATAAGAGGGACCGAAATGACCGCGACCGCCATGACCGCAATTCCCGTGACAGAACCGACAGGAACGGCCGCGACAGAAGCGATCGCAGCGGCGCCAAGCCGTTGGCACGGCAAGAGGGGCCTCGAAAAGAAGCCATTCTTGATTTGAACACTTACCACGGCCAGCAAGTGCAAGCCAAGTTCATCGGCGGCCGCTTCGTGGTGGGGGTGTTGAAAGGCCACGACCAGTTGATGAACTTGGTCTTGGAGGATGCGGTGGAGACCTTGAGAGACCCCCACGACGAGTCCGTTTTGACGGAAGAAACGAGGCGCTTGGGCACGGTGATTGTGAGAGGGCCGCAGTTATTGACCCTTTCGCCTTTGAACGGGACTGAATGCATAGACAATCCTTTTGCCTCGGGCCACCTGTGATCCGGGACCGTCCAGGGGAGCAGTTCGCTGTGGTCCTATCGCACGGACAATTTGAGTGTGAATAGCACGAGATGATCAAGTGTAGGAGGAGGTGACGGTGGTGGTGATTATGACGGTGGCGATGTTTATGACGGTGTGATGGTTATGACGGTGGTGATGACTATGATGGTGTGATGGTTATGACGGTGTGATGGTTATGACGGTGTGATGGTTATGACGGTGTGATGGTTATGACGGTGTGATGTTTATGACGGTGGTGATGATTATGACAGTGGTGGTGTCTGTTATGGTGACGGTAACAGTAATGGTGGTGGTGACAGAAACGGTCTGTAGTAAAGCCGCCAATAAATGAAATGAATGGATTCTGACTAGATGGTCAAAGCTCTCAGGTGGTGCAGGAAGGCGGACAAAGACCCGCAGCGAGCATTGACCAATGAGCTTCCAGGACCCACCATAGCCCGGGCTCTAAAGACGACATTCGATGGCATGTGCTCAAAAAGACACGCTCCATGGTAACGATCCGTGGACGTCCCATGCTATGCATAGCGACGATGTGGTTTGAAGCGCTGATGCGCACGGTCGCAGCAAATGCAGAGAAGCTTTTCGCGCCGTGAGCATCCAAAGTGTCCCCTAGCATCGCGTGATCGCAGGCTTGTAGGCATCCCCGCTTCTTCCCCAGCATGGCCAACGAATTCAGCAATAACGTCTTTGTGTTGCCGCAGACAAACCAGCTCATTGGCTTGTACTCCATCATCCGAGACCAGAACACCAAGCGCAGCGACTTTGTCTTTTACTCCGACCGCATCATCCGCCTCTTGGTGGAAGAGGGCTTGAACCAGTTGCCCGTGGAGAAGGCCTTGATCAAATGCCACGGAAACCACGAGTATGAGGGCGCCAGGTTCCAGGGCAAGATCTGTGGAGTATCCATTGTGCGGGCCGGAGAGTCCATGGAGATGGGCTTGAGGGACTGTTGCCGGTCGGTGAGAATCGGCAAGATCTTGATTCAAAGAGACGAGGAGACCGCGCTTCCCAAGCTCTTCTACGAGAAGTTGCCCGAGGACATCAGCGACCGCTATGTTTTTTTGTTGGACCCGATGTTGGCCACAGGCGGCAGTGCCATGATGGCCGTGGAGGTGTTGCTCTCGCGCGGGGTCAAGGAAAACCGCATTTTGTTCTTGAACTTGTTGGCGGCGCCAGAGGGCATCCAAGCGTTCCAGGACAAGTACCCCGAGATCCGAATCATCACGGGGGGCATTGACGAGAAGCTTGATGAAAACAAGTACATTGTTCCTGGGCTTGGTGATTTCGGTGATCGGTACTATTGCATATAGGTAAGGCTGATTGCCAGTATTTGCCCAAGAGGTTGTAATGCCGCCTTTAAACGTGAGGCTTTTCTTTTGAATCTTTTATAGCTGTACCCACCACAGAGCTCTAGGCCAGAGCTCATGCCAGAGGGCCAGAGCTCCAGGCCAGAACTCTATGCCAGAGCTCCAGGCCACAGAGCTCCATGCCCTGGGCGCTCACAAGCACTTGCGGTGGATAATGTCCGGGTCGTCCGCGTAGTCCTGCGCCGTAACCCACATCTTCTTGAAGGTCGAGAGGCCTGCCAAAATGGAGCCGCCAATCCACGTGCTGTACTTGCGCTCGGGCGGCGCGTAGATTTTGATTTTCATGTGGGTGTCCTGGTTCAGGGCATTGAAGCGGGCGCCCCATATGGAGTGCGCCTTGGAGCTCTGGGCACTCTTCATCTCGGAAAGCAACCGGTCGCCAAAGTTGGAGAGAAGCGTGGTGCCGCCCGAGAGAATGATGTTTTGGTAGAGCACGGGCCGGAGGTCGAGATCCGTCTTGGAGATGGAGTTCGCCATGAGTTGGTGGATGCCCAAGCACTCACTCCCCACGAGCTGCGGATTGAAGAGGATCTCCGGCGCGCGGAACTGCTCCACGCCCAAGTTCAACGTGTGGCCGTCGGGAAGCTTGTACTGCGCCAACAGAGACGAGTCTGCGCCCAGGCCTTTGACCAAGTATTGCGAGTACGAGATGCCCGAGAAGAGCCGCTCGTCAAGCGCAATGTCCTTGGATACGTAGCAACACTTCTCCTTGATGTCGCGCACGATATCCAACTCCGAGCTCGACTCCAAGGCCACGCCCGACATGCGCCGGATATTGTATGCGAGATGCTTGGTGATGTCCCTGCCGGCAAGATCCATTCGTTTGATGGATGGCGGGAGCGAGAAGCCGTCGTACACCGGCACAATGTGGCTGACGCCGTCGCCGCAGTCTAGCACCACCCCCGTGGTCCGTCCCGAGGCATAGAGCGAGAGAACCGCCTGGATGGAGATGTACGCACATGGCACATTGAAGGTCTCGAAGAAGATCTGGCACATGCGGTCCCGGTTGCTGCGAGGGTTGAGCGGAGCCTCGGTCACGAGCAACGGGTGGTCCTCGGGGGCGGCCCTGAGATCATGCGAGTAGGTGTGGTGCCACACCCGCTCCATGTCGTCCCAATTCTGCACCACGCCGTGCTCCACGGGGTAACTGAGCCGCAACAATCCCCGGTGCTGCTGTGCCACGTCGCCGACGTACGCCTCGGAGTTGTTGTACCGGGACACCTTCTCCTCGATGGCAGACATCAGCGTGCCGGCCATGATTTTCTGGTACTTGGGGCGGCCCACGATGGATAGCCCGTACGCCTTGGGCGCCTCTTCGCCTGCGAACCCGGCCTTGATGCTTCCGGACCCGTTATCGATGACGATGGGCTGGTTGTATAGGGTTCCTTCCTCCATGGTGTGGCGAGAGCGGCGGTGTTAGGGTCTTGGTGTTTTGGCGCCGTGTGCGCGCTCGCGTCTCCACGACGTCATCTCCACCAGATCATCTCCAAAATCTCCACCAGATCATCTCCAAATCATCTCCAGATCATCTCCAAATCATCTCCAGATCATCTCCACACATCATCCCGCTGCATCGCCAGCATCATCACTATACCCGGAACATGCGCCCGTGCCCCTGCCCTGTCCAATGAGCGGTATTTCCGTCCGGAAATCACTGGACCCAGTGTCGTCACCGGACCTGATTGCCCCGTCCTTCTCCTGCACACTCCCTCCTCCAAGATACAATTGAAGTCTGTCGAGTGTACGGAGGTGTAACGGAAAGTCGTCATCATGCACTCATGACGGTAGTCACATGATCTTTAAACTCATTGACTCGCTGATATGCCATGAACCGCTGATATACCATGAATCGCTGTTGCTGTGCCTTACCTGGCACGTCTTGTCATGTGTCATTCCGCCATCACTTTGCTTGTTGCATCTGCATGCAAGTGAAACAGAATCATTGGGTGTGCACCTGAATTCGATTGCCTTGATTGGCCCTTAGATTCAATTATTGTGGCCGAACTCTGGGCGCCTTCAAAATGGTCCTAGAGGCTCTATGCGGCCGATAATCATTTAGCTTGCGGCCGATCTTGACGAGTCTACACGACAAAAACCCTGGCCCATCATTCAACGCCGACAAGACCCGCAGTCAACCATGTCGGAAACCGAGACGGTTTTAAAGGGCTATGAGCGCCGGACAAATACCTGGGATTGATCCTATTGGGCTCCGAATGACCTTGGGGTTTCGAGAATCGTGCTAATGGACCCTGCGGATGCATTTACAGAGCAGCCTACACACGGGGAAAGGTCAAGCAAAATCGAGCCACTTGAGAGACCAGCTTCTGGGGCACATTCCATGCGAGTGATGTATGCAGCGTTATGAAGCTGGTTCCAGTGGAGCAGTGGCATGGCGCATCAACAGCATTTCGCATCGCGGCATGTGTAGCGGCCTAAGCGTATAAGCACACCCAAGGCCATAGTGCATACTGGCAAACCCCGGGTATCACCGCAGGGTGTAGCACAGATTCCCGAGTGTGCTCTATGTTCTTGGTTGTTTCTATGCCTGCATAGCTAGCCTCTGTACTCACTCTGACCCCATTCTCCGACCCCTCAACAGTGTACACTACATACTCGCTACGCTGCAGTCCTTCATACTATACTGAACAAGAAATCACCCTTGACTATCTCTTTAGTTGAGGATAGCTCGGCTATGAACTGCTCAGTTTGGTTCGGAAATGTCACAATATGGGGACACGACTCGTTGGTTCATGTGCCCCGATCTGTATGCAGGTCGCAGATGATGTGCCCGGACTACCATATGACCGAAAGACCAAAAGGTTCGGTCCACTTTGTCTTTAGGTATCGATTGGTATACAGGAATGCCATATTCCAACTAGTGACTGGGGCAATATGATGGTCATCGCGTCCGCATCAGCAAGTTGTCTATGGCCCCATACCATCGCCAGTATGCCCAGACCCGCACCAGAAGCTGCCTCTCGTCTCTTGGATCCGCACAGACATTAGTTTGCCTGTCAGAACTGTACTTGCAACATTCACCGCACCCCTGAGAAACATAATGAGGAGTATTAAGCGTAGTGAGTATCAGGACAGCAAGTACAGGCGCAGTAAGTTTGAGGTACGTCATCCACACCAGACGACACATTACCTTCATCAGACAAGACACATCACCTGTACCATTTTCAGACAAGACACATCACCTGTATTAGTTTCAGACGACACATCACCTGTACCATTCTCATCAGCTAACACAATTGGCGAGATGTAGCATTCAGCTCCCTCCTATCATTAGCAAGGCGGTGAATGGCAAAATACCATTCTCTTTCTTTCCGCCCTGAACCCGCTCCCATTGTACATCCTTGCCTCCCGTTCATCTTTCATGAATTTTCACCCAGCTCAATTACAAGGTTGGTCCATCGATACCCGAGTGGTTATCTAGTAATAGTAAAAAGGTCCAAAAAAAGATATTCAAGACTAGCGGACGCGTGGACTGGAACTGATGGTGCAACGCCGCGCTACCAAGCCGTCAGTTAACAGTCTTTCGCGGCGCGACCCACTGAATACAAAACCCACCCTCCTCTTTTCACCCCAGCACCAGCCTTTTGGCGGCCCAAAAATCAGCGCTAGCCCTGTCCCCCTATTCGACCATACCAACGGCATTGACCCCTTAACGCCGTCTTGAAGCCGCCGCTACCCGCCCGAGATTGCGTGTTCCCGCCGAAGCACCACCGCCATGTCGCAAGTACTCACGCTCTCCAATGAGCAGAAGGCCCAGGTGCGCAACGCCTTTACTATTATCGATAGCCACTCCAAGGACGGCGCAATCTGTGCGTCAGATTTGGTCAATGTATACAAGACCTTGGGCGTGGAAGTGCCGTCGGAAGCAGAGCTCAAGAGCATGTTGAACGGACAAGAGCTGATCTCGTTTGCCCAGTTCTCGCGGATCCTCGCCACTGAGCTCGGCATGCTAGATAGCAAGGCCGTGATTGCTGATGCCTTGCGGGCCTTCACCACTGAAGAAAACCGCCACAACTTGCTCATTGATGTGGGCACCTTGAAGGAGGCTTGTTGTTCTGTGCAGCTCGGGGACATTGGCTCCGGCGATAACCGCTTGTCCAGAGCCGCCTTTGACTCTTTGACCGCTGCTTTTGTCAAGGAGCAACTCGACGGTACCAAGATGTTCTGTGCATCCAACTGGCTTGATGCATACATTGATTAGCCGTATCTCTTTTGCTGTGCTTTGCTTCGACTGGTCTACGGTACACCCATGAGTGAAATACGACAAGCGATTTTGACCTATCGTGTCAATACGACAATTGATATCAATTGTTCATGCTTACATGATGCTATACGTGTGTTTTCATAACGAGGCGGATGCCTGGATACTCTATTTGGCCACCCGTTGATCCGGTTCAGCATACCTACCAAGCATTTACCCAAGATGCCATCATGATTCAAATTGCGCCGCCAAGTTCATCCATAAAGTCTAGTTCTGCCAATCAAGTGCTCCAGCCTCATGGGACTAATGGTCGATGATCAACTCGTCACAGCCCCAGTCTTCATAGGATCCGTCGGGCAAGTACCGTCTGAGCACCAAGGGAATCTTTCTTTGGGCCAATTCCTTCATGGCAATTTGCAACGGGTCCGTTTCTCCCTCGATGTCCACCAACACTGGTGCGTTCAAGGAAATTTGCAATGCTCGAGTACCTAGCACTCGGGCCCGCTCGTACTTGGTCATGTAAGGCGTGGTGGTTCTGTCTTCTTTAGCAATAGCCAACCCTTTGGCGGTCTTGACGCGAATCTGAGCGTCGGCCTCGCTGTACCCACCGTTGATAATGGTCCTCCCATCCTCGGCTTTCAAGCCGTTTTGCTCGCCGCTTTGTGCGTCAATAGGCTCAGGGTCCTGGAATTCGTCGTCAGAGAAATGGTCGGGCGCGTCGAAATCCTCAAAGTTTTCTGGTGCCTCGTTAAAGGCATCTTCTTCAAGGGACATTGTGCTGGCGAATGTGTTTTTTCAGATTGTTTTTTTGAGCTGAGCGTATATGCAGGATTATCATTAGAGGCGTATATCCCGAGCCAGAGGCTACACCGCCGCCGGATGGCTTTTTCGTCGGCTTCAAAATCAATCTGCTACGGCTCTGATAGTCTTAAACGATGACTCTCTGTATTGGTGCCCTGATGCCCAACCGCACTATATGCAGGTCTCAGATGGTCACGGGTAATCACTGGAGTTAAGCGCTCTACCTTCTTCATTATCTCTTATATGTATTATCTTTTCATCCAACTCTCTTCTACAAAACTCGAATGCTTGTGTAGGAACGTCATGCAGCGGTGGCTCTAGGAGAATGCGATATGGTTACAACTCATCAGCATAAGGCAACACATCAGTATTTCCGACGGCCACGTAGTTGTAAGCGCCCAATTTGGCACCTTTGCCACTGTCGGCGGAGATGGTGATGTCGTGGGGGAACTCGAAAGATTCCTGCAAGGCAACCGACAACTCGGCGGTCTTGGTGGCGCTAGACAAGTCGCTGGCCTTGATGGAGTCCACAGCCTTTTTGGCGGCCTTGATGCCTTCAGCAACAACAGCAGCAGAGGCATCCGTCACTGACACCACAAACAAGCCTGCATCTTGATATTTGTACAATTTGGAGTCGGCACCTTGCACCTTAGCCAATGGAGCGGTGGCAGAAGGCACAACCGAGGTTCCGACGGCAGCAGCCAACACCTCGTATTTGGCAAAATCTTTTTTGGCCACAGGAACCGCAATGGCGGCGTAGGAGGCGCCGATGGCTGTGATTCTGGACTCGGCTCCGGTATGTGTCTTGACGGCGGGAGATGATGTGGATCCAGCAGGCAATTCCGAGAAAGCAGACTTGGACACAAAGTCGGCCAAATCACTCTGGTTGACCCCCGAGGCAACAATCTGCACGTTTCCGGAGGTATAGGATTGAGCAGCAAAGCTCGTCACATCCTCAGCGGTGACCTTGATGGCAGGGTTGTAGTATAATGGCTGGCCCAAACCCTTTCTGAAGGAGAGCTCGTGCAAGGCCTCAAGTCCAACAAACTCGTTGCTGGCACGGGCGGCTTCGGCCTCGGCATTTGCCACTGGAACAACCGTCTCCACGAACTCATGGGGCCTGAAGGAAGGCTTGGCAACCACATTGCCCAAGGCCTCCACGTAATAAGGCAAGTCTGGCTTCAAGAACTGGGTCGACAACACAATGGCGTCTCTGGTGACAAAGGACGAGAAAGAGCCACCAAGCAACTCCGACTCTCTGGTGAATCTCAAGGCAGACTTTGTTTCGGTGTTGAGAAACCCGAACTTGGATAAGAGGTGGGCCACCCCGGCCTTGCCCGTTTTAGATCCGGAGTTGGCCACAACGACGGAAAGCGTGGACAAATTGCCGGGGGCATCTCTGGAGACCAATTTGACAGGAGCAGTACTATAGGCACGAGCAGAAACACGAGACAACATGGTGTGTTTTGGGAGGAAAGACAGAAAGGTGCTTCTGGGGTGCTTTCGGAGAGATTTTTTAGCCTTGAAAATGCGAAAAATGGGGCCCGTGATTGGCCGCGGGTCACGTGCGCACCCGCTGCGTCCCCAGGCCACCATCACAACTGAGCTAGCAGCCGCGTAGCGACGGCACCACCGATGCATACAGAGCACGTCTGTTCGCCCGAAGCTGGGTATGAGTTGGCATGTAACTAATCTATGGGAATAACAGTGGCGACATATCAGCATTAAGATAGCAGTATGGTAGTACATTGGCGTTAGTACAGTTGCGGCGGTTTCAGTTCATCAAGACTCCGTGGAGGCTATGGTAGAATCGTAGGATGCTTCCAATCAGAGACTCGCAATTTCTCAAGTTGCTGCCCTTATAAATTCAAATCGAACACAGCTATGAAGATGAAAGAAGCGTTTTTCGCCATGTACCAGGTGCAGCTTCTGAAGAACCATGTGGCTCCGGTGAACCGTGCCGAAGGAGTCTCTATCAATGGTACATCAACCGCCGATCAGGTGCAATACCGACGTTCAGTAGCTGGCTATCGACGGGGCACAGATTTTGGCATTGTTTTATTCTATGAGAGCAGAGGTGGCTTTCATACAATCACTCATCATGCAATATAATGAAGGAGACTCATCATGATGGAAATCACTCATTAGCGCAATCACTCATTAGCGCATTTAATAACTTCCAGCTGCGCCAGGCTAGATCTGCGTCAACCGAAGCTGATTCGGGTCCTTCACTTCGTTCGTCTCCACATAGTCAAACACAAGACGCCCCCAGATGATATCCAAAAAGAGCAAGATATGCACTACCCCCCAAGCCAAGCTCATGCTGTAGAAGAAATTGCTGTTTCCGTTGCCCAACACGATCCAACAGTAGTAAAAAATCGGCGAAAGCAAAAGATTGGTGATCAACAGGAGCATACTCACGAACAAGAACTTGGTGTGGGGAATGACGGTGTTTTTGAAGATTGGGAGGAGAGAGAGCGAGAAGCCCAAGTCTCCAATGATGGGATACGACTTGGAAAAGTTGATCCAAAGCACACAAAGGAAAAACGCCAAGAACGAGTCTCCGGCCTTGGGCGTGTCGGCATATTCGAAGAAGCGGAGCGCGAGCGGCACCACAAACACAAAGTTATACAAGTTGAAAATGCCCTTGTATAGCGCGGTGAAGAACTCAAACATTTCGGTAAAGATATACCACCAGAGCCCCAAGTTCGGAGTGATCTTCTCAAACAGAAGCACTGACCAGTAGCACGAGTAGAGGAAGTCGGGCGACGGGCTGAGCACAAACGATATCAAGAGGAGCATCGCCAAGGAGGCGAAGAACACCCCTAATCCCTTCACGATGGGGTGGGCCCAGTCGCGCCGGTCCAGCACGGCGTATGCCAAGGCCAAGTAAGGCACCACCAAGTAGATGGGATTGAAGGAAAGGTATGCGGCACACGCCAACGCAATGGCGCCTCGAAACACGTTGGCGTCGACCAACACCTGCACCAACAGCTCGATGATCAAAAAGTAGGAAAATGTGGAGGTGGAACGCGACCAGTTATTGAGGATCATCAAAGGGTTGAAAAGATAGAAGGACGCCACAAGTGCCGGCTTCAAGGGGTCTAACAGGCGGCCTGTTCGACGGCTGTGATGCGTATTGTACCACGTGTTCAACTGCGTGAGCTTGTAGGCAATGCCAAGATCCAACATAGTGTAGAGGGCATTGAACAAGACGGGGGAAAGACTGGCAGGGGCGGCATCCTTGATAATCTTCATGACAGACACAAAGAGCGGAGGGTGGTGCACCATGGCGCCGTCGTAGACGCTCATGTCATTGTCCAAGAGGAAAAAAGCCTCCTGGAGCGAGCGGAAGGAGTCTATGGGAGTGGAGACCTCGATGGTGGCAGCAAGAGAGTCAGTCAAGTCCGGGAGAAGTGACGGTACTAGGAACCGAAGGGCTGCCCCAGCGGCTAGAACCAGCGGTAGAGACATGAGGTTGGAGAGGGGGCAAGCACGCGCCGTGGACCGCCATGACCGCCCTGGGCGCAACGCTACACCCGGACACCCGCCTGCATATAAGCCGCTGCTCCGACCGACATGCACTACTGGCCCGCACCGCCATCGCCAACAACACCAAATAGTGAGCATCAGCAGAGCGCACCCGTACACCCGCCCCCCCCCATCCATGTAGGCGCGCCAACCACCACCCGTATCCACCACCGCTGTCATGTCTACGGTACGTACCCAGGTTGCCATCATCGATGCAGCGCATACTAACAAGCAGTTCCAGCCCATCAACCCGAAGCCGTTCTTGAAAACGCTCGTTGACAAGCCCGTCATTGTACGCTTGAAGTGGAACCAGTTACTGTACAAGGGTACCTTGGTGGCCATCGACAACTACATGAATTTACAATTAGAGGACACTATTGAGATTGTGGGCGGCGCTTCCTCTGAAGCAGATTCCAAGGACTCTGAAACTGGTACAGAGAAGATTGGTGATATCTTTATCCGGTGTAACAATGTCTTGTATGTGAGAGAGGCGCTGGCAGCATGAGCTGGCTACACCGGGGGTCAAGAAGCTAATAGCCTGAGATGATGGAGTCCGGAGATGATAAAGCCCGGAGATGATAAAGCCCGGAGAGCCCCGGGATAATACTTCTAGGCAGCCACCAGGAATCCGTTGGTGTTGCGTCCACGGTCAACGCTTCAAATTGGCCATAACGTTCTCGAGCACTGAAGGATGCAAATATGATGGACGATTCTAGTGAAAGTACCGAGGCTACACGCAATGCTGATGGTTGGGGTATTATTTCAATTATTCGATGCAGCTCATGGCAACCAGAAGGGCATGTACGGTTTCATCTCTTTGGCTTGGCGATTATTCAAACTATGTGTCAGCCATTTGATCGGGCTCAATCATCAGATTCTAGTCCCGATTCATAAGAAATGAATCGACGCAGAGTGGCTACAAATTGCAAGGCTGTTGCATTCGGGAGTGTGGAGCGGTAGAAACAAACGGAGTTTCAGCCTATATCACTCGATTTCGATGGGCCAATAGCGTTTCTCGCAGAAAAGGCATGCATTTTGATGTCTGCCGGAGGTTTGATTGACGAAGCAACGAGGAGGGCTTCAAGGAGCGTTCCTTATGAAGTCTTGCGGACAGAGACTTTCTTGCCCCAAAAACCGAGCGCAGGTTTCTCATCTTCGGGAAGCCATTGATGGTGTTGATCGCCATCTCGCAGATCGACTCCGTGGCCATCTGCATTCCCTTTACGGCAATGAACAGGACCGATTTCTGGGATTATAAGTGTTGACACTCCTTGGCACTTGGCCAACCCCTTTTCACCCGATCACGCCATTTCAGCCAGAAAGCCTTGAGACTGCATTTGTAAGCTGAATCTGGTGGTCCCAAGTCCAGGCCCGAAGAGAAGCTGTCGGAATGGACAGACCTCCCTTCATGCGGGTCAATCACTTGTGTGTTCATGAGCAGCGCACTACCAATGGGCCTGACCCATCCAAGTCATTTTTACTAGTTGCAATTGAGTGATGGAAAAATGTACATTAAGATTAATTTCCATGATCTCCATAACTTCTTGATTGTTAAAATTGCTGATTACGAGGAGTCAATGGAGTGGAGCCAATGGAGTGGAGCCAATGGAGTGGAGCCAATGGAGTGGAGCCAATGGAGCAAAGGCAATGGGCGAAAAGACAAAAAAACCAAGCATTGCTGCAATTTCCGTTTCTATATAAGCTCAGAGATCCCCAAGGTCCGAACCTAGCTTCAAAAAGATGAGAATCCAAACCTCGAAACAGGGTCATTCGATGCCTTCCTGGAGAACACACATGGTTAATGATTCTTATCATCAACAGCCTGAACTCCTGATTGAGTGTTTATACTATAGATGATGCAAACAGGCTTCGCATCTTCGAAGAGTATAATAGATCAATTTACCGTCAGTTTCATCAGTTTCATCACTTTCATACCCTTCATGACTGACTCTATTGCAGAGTTTATTGTCTCAGCTGGCTCGTCATGTCACTTTTGATTCCGGAATTTGCATGAGTGCTTGTGGTGACGTGAAGTAGCACCAACTTCGTGAATGATTCGAGGTTTTCGTGGGCTCTAATGCCCCGAGTTTGAGATCACCAGACAATTCCATCTTAGACTAATCTGTAGCACACTTCTTGACTTCAGGACAAGTCAGATAAACTCCACATACTGTCACGGGCAAGTGCATTCTTGGACAGTAGGGCTGTTAGGACTAGTCCCTAGCCTTGGGGTCTGGGGAGGTGGATCTGGTCACCTGTGGTTGTCCCGTCTTCAAGGGGCTCCTTTTTGGAAGGTCCATTTCGTTCACGCCTTAGGAGACTGTCCCGTGCCAGCCTTATCCATGTTAGACAAAATGTCGAGCCTTTGCTGAGTCCATCACTCCCCTGAAGCCCAGCTCCTTAGAAACAAAGAGTCGCCCGCACCTGCACTCGTACTGCTGGTTCTCAGACACCTTCTTCACTATTTGTCAACCACGCTCCATCACGTCGAGCAAAGGCGCTCTGACAAGATTGAACCCGCCTCAGCACCAGGGTCCTACCATCTCATCGCCCGCCCTGTGCCTTCAAGCATTGGCCTGGGGCCTCGGGATTCAGTTGGTAGCTCTCTGCACAATAACCCTGTAGAGAGGGTAAAACCTTGTCCGCATTGAAACTAGGTTCACTTGGTGCACCGTAGATTAACCATGGGCATGTATCCAGAGATTCTAATGATCCAGAGGAGATTCCAATGATCCAGTTCTAGAGTCTATACTATCAAAGAGATAGGTATGCACTTCCACATCATCTTCAGTTACACTAGTATCATTTGTAGTGGGTCTGGTTCCAGGAGCCATCTCTTGTGGTCTCCCTCCTTGGTTGTATCGATCACTGTTATATGGTAGGCGAACGGTGCGCCTTATATGTGAGAGTTCTCCCTCAATATTCTAACAAGACCAACTCACTTGCTTGCTATCCTTGCTTGCTATCCTTGTTTGCTTGCTGTCGAAGTGATCCAGCGCTTTGTGGATACTGTTGTTCACAATCTGGATACCCACCATATCACCTTGGCATAAGGACTGACAACGGGCTGGAGTTCACCAATTACACTTTGATGACACACCTATTGGATGAGAGACTTGGTCATGCTAGCGTTCAGGCATTTAACGCTTCTTTCTTGCGATTGTCGATCGTTACTCCGTTTTATTGCAGCAATTCCTTTACTCTGCAAGAGTAGTACGAGCGAAAACCCTCAGGAGTTGCTACCAGAAGCAACACGAGGCCAGGTGGCAGTTAGCACAAGAGAGATCATTTGTGCACGTTGGTAATTCAAGCCCACTAAGAATCGCAAAGAGACATCGCCAGTAGCAGCCTGGGTAGATGGGTGATAAAATCTGCCAGCCGCTATAGATTGTGACGTCGACGGCGCCCGTTGAACGAAGAAAGGGATGACTCTGGTGTCAACATAATCCTTAGTAAAGACCGCAATAGGCCAAATTTGAAGTCCATGAAGCACATAAAAAACTTGCCGCTAACGGCTGGCCCAAACGGCTGGCCCACAAAGGCCCTTCCTCGCGTCCCAAGACTGTTGGTTCGTGTCAAGACCGAACGGGTGGATTCCGCCGCTCCATCTCAGAATTAAAGCTCCAACTTTATTTACCCTCCTTCCAAGTTCCTGGGAGTTTCTGGGATCACCGACTTTTTTCGGGGTGGCTTTCAGGGTCTCTTCATTCTCTTCATTCTCTTCATTCCCTCAGTCTCTTCATTCTCTTCATTCTCTTCTGTCTCTTCTGACTCTTCTGACTCTTCTGTCTCTTCTGACTCTTCAGTCTCTTCATTCTCTTCTGTCTCTTCTCTGTCTCTTCATTCTCTTCTCTGTCTTCATTCTCTTCAGTCTCTTCGCCCCTCCGGCAGGTGGCGTGGCCCGGCGAAAGCGCGCACCAGCTCCCAAACTTCTCCTCCACATCACCAACATGGAGCCAGCGCCGTACGGGGGGTTCATGACGCGCACCGCCGAGGAGCAAAACCACCTCAGCCAGCGGCTCAAGGCCCAGCAGGTGCCCGTGATATTTCTGGGCCGCGAAGACACCCTCCGCCCCGAGGCCGTGCACGTGCGCGGCGTCGACAACCTCTCCACGGACCAGATCGAGTCGTATGTGGACATGTACCTCGGGCCGGACGACCTCGGGCCGGACGACCGCGGGCGGTTCCGCATCCAGTGGATCGACGACTCCAGCGCCAACGTGGTGTTCAGGACCCACGAGGAGGCCAAGGCCGCCTTGAGTGTTCTTGCGGAGTCGTGGCAAGAGGTGGACAGCCCCGAGGTTGCCGGCGCGGGCGAAGCACCCGGGTCCACGCCGCCGCCGCCGTTTTCCGCTGCTTACTTGGAGAACCTCCTTGAGGAGAGAAGAGCCAAGCTGTACGCAGCCACCCTCGAGTTCCACAAGGACCGCATGAAGGCACGTGCCCACCCTGGCGGCGCGGATTTGTTCCAGGAGAAGAAGGCCGAGGCGGAACTGCAGAAGGAGGCGGAGGGGCTCGAGTCCATGGACGAGGACGGCAGCTCCATTGTGTTGTATGTTCGCCAATCGGTGCAGTCCGACCGGAAAGCGAAGAATGCCAAGGAGTATTCGCGCTATTATTTGCTTCACGGAGAGCCTGATCGGAGCAAGCCTCGGGGGCAACGAGCTGGCGACCGGGGCCGCTACTCTCGCGAGGGCCAGCGCCGCGACGCCCCGGGTCGGGCCGCTACGCCTGAGGGAGGCGATTTGTTTGCCGCCAAACTCGAGGCCCGAAGCCGCCCCAGAAGAAGCCGTGACAAGGACGACGACGACGAGGATCTCTTTGCCTGGAGATTGCGGGAACGATCCCCGGGGCGCGCCTGATTCGGGCCCCTAGTTGAAATGTATGTATATTAGACTGACACTGACCGCACTCTTGAGTTGAGATGCCCACGGCGCTCGCGGGCCTACCATGTAAAGTTTTATTGTGGCGGTTTCACCAGCCACGGTCCGCTTTTGCGTTCAGGAGCCCCTGTCTTGAAAATCTATTGCTTGTGCTTCAGGATTTGGGCATTGGGCATTGGGCATTGGGCATTGACATTGGGCATTGACATTGGACATTGACATTGGGCATTGACATTGGGCATTGAGCTTCGGGCTTAGAAAGCACTCTTCAAACATCATCCGAGCTGGCTCAGTCATTGATCTCTTAGGTCCCTCATTCATTAATCTCTTAGGTCCCCCATTCATTAATCTCTTAGGTCCCCCATTCATTAATCTCTTAGGTCCCCCATTCATTGATCTCTTAGGTCCCTCATTCATTGATCTCTTGGGTCCCTCATTAATCTCTTAGGTCCCTCATTGATCTCTTGGGTCCCTCATTCATGCTTCTGGAATCTGATCCCTCGGGTCCCACTCAGTTGCCCTCCTGGCCAAAATCATTGGTGAACTGGGTGTGGTTCTTGATATCCGCTTCATTCACCGTGGGCCTGTTGTTCTTCACTCCCTTGATAAAATCCTTAATCGTCAACTCTGGTTCCTGCAACTCGTCGGTGCCTATATCGAGCCAGCTCATTTCTATGGCACCTGGATCCCCTGGTGAACAAGGCGTCAATTTGTCCTCACCAACACGCTTGAAATGAGTTGCTTGCTGAATCTTCCGAATTGGCTGCATCAATGCATCTCGCACAACAACCGCTATATCATGCCCCGAGTAGCCCTCGGTCATCTCAGCCAACACTCTCAAGTCCTGTTGCGTGCATTCACAGGGACAAGTGCCGATGTTCAAATCAAACATGCGTTTCCTGGCCTCCAAATCGGGCAACGCAATGTATATCCTCTTTTCGAAACGGCGGCGCACGGCTGCATCCAACTGCCACGGGATGTTGGTTGCGCCAAGTACCAAGACTCCGCTGGCGTCGTTGCCCACTCCATTCATTTGCACCAAAAGCTCCGTCTTGATTCTCCTCGACGCCTCAGACTCTCCTTCCCCTCGAGGCCCACACAAGGCGTCTACCTCGTCAATAAAGATAATGGCCGGCTTGTTCTCCCTGGCCATGGTGAAGAGTTGCTTGACCAACCTCTCCGACTCTCCCATCCATTTCGAGACAAGGTCCGAGGAAGAGACCGAGAAAAACGTCGAGTTGGCTTCAGTGGCCACTGCCTTCGCCAAGTACGATTTTCCTGTTCCTGGGGGGCCATACAATAAGATACCCAGCGTTGGTTTGCGGTTTCCGGTGAACAATTGTGGGAACTTCACCGGGAGAATCACGGCCTCCTTCAATGCGTCTTTAGCGTTCTCCAAGCCAGCAATGTCGCTCCATTTGACATTGGGTTTTTCCGACAAAATCGCCCCGGCCAAAGCTCCACGGAGCTTCTTGGTGTCTGCGTCGTCGTCGTCGGTATCCCCGGACTTTTTGGCTTTCGTAGATCCTGACGCCGACGACTCGCCACCATTGCTTTTGGCCAGCTGCTTTTCCAAATGATCCTTCAACTGTTCCGCCCGACTTAAGTACTCAGTGAATTTGGACTTGATCAATTCCTTGGATTTCTGGTTTTTCTCGTATTTGAGCGCTAACATTAGGTAGTCCAAGCCATTGTAGTATAGCTTGTAGGCTTCTTCATAGCGTGTAGACGTGTCTGCCTCAATAGCCTTTTGAACAAGGTCAATGCCTTTGTTGAGGAAATCGGAGGCGCCGGACATGTGCGGTGGGTGCCCTTTGGATGGACCTGGTCAACTTGATCCGCACCCTGATCATGGGCCGCGCACGACAAAAGCACCATTTTCCGCTTGGCGGCCCCCAATTTGGCCACCTTAACTCCCCGGCGGCTTCATCGCCTAGAAGTGACGACTAGGTGCCCATGTATGAGAAACCCACGTTGCCGTTGAAAAGCAATAGCTCAATATACTCAAATCGCTCGGGGTAGTGAGACTGGCCCCTACTTTCTCATGAAGAAAACCGAGCGTGATCATGTCACCAGAGCGGAAACTTTATATTCCTATCAGAACATGGCTGCAATTCCCTAGTTTCAAGTCTGTCGCCTCTCAGTACATATCATTCTGTGCAGCGCCGGGATCCCAAGGGCTTGCTGAATCTCGCGCCTACATGAGGGCAAGTTCAACTTCTTAAATGCGTCATGCGTGGGTGCTGCGTGGCTGAAAGAATCAGGGGGTACATTAAATCCACATGAACCTACGGACATACATGCATCTGAGTGCACATAATTTTTGCGCTTATATGTGGGGGTTGGGGAGGGGTGAGCGATCTTGAAACGTGTTTCAAGATGAGTTACAAATGCAAAGTTGGTACGTATTAAAGAGGCCCTTCCTCGCCAAAAAATTGACGGCCATTTTTCCAAAACAAGCTTAGCGAAGTGTGCTGCAATTCAGGGCGTTGCGCACCCGCGGCTAAAGGGTTTCTTTTGCGGACACCTAAGCACCAAGCCATATTAGCTATGCGACGCAATTACGACACCGTCACTCCTCGATCTTATTTTTTTCATGACTGGCTGCCGTTCAAAGGAAAATTTCCGGCCCCAGAGCTGAATGCTTTGTCTAATCGCTTCTCATCTTGGCGAGCTGCACCAACAGAAAGACCTCACCCCGCGCTTTTCGAAGATTCTCGGAGTGTATAAACCCACCAAACGCAGCCGCATTATTTGAGCCAGCTATTAGTCACCACCTCATCTTAAGAATTCTAAGCCCAAAGTGTGGGTACTGAGCAGCAACGTGAAAACCGCATTCTAACAATCCAAATCAGTTTTTTTTATCTTCATCTTTATCGCTACTCGGCCGAACTGGCTCATTCTTCATCATGCTGATCGTCTCCAAGAACTCCTTAGATCTGCGGGACTCCGAGGAATTCAACCCTCAACCTATCTTGGATTCGGACAATGAGTCCGTCAAAAGAACTCAATCAGGGCATTCGAACAAATCTTGGCGTCTAAGACGGAATCCAACCAATGTGTCTGAAGTCAGCAGAATCATCCTGGGCCTTCGAGATGACCGGGAGATGGATAGGCTCGATTACCAGTCGGAGAAGAGTAAGCCCGCTGCAGAAGAGTTGCTAGCCAAGCAGCTTAGCGTTCCACAAAGCAATGCAAGCCACCAAGATAGTGACGTGTTATCAGACGTGGAAAAGGCACAGAGCAATGAAGACAGTGATGATTACCCCATCGATGGGAAATTTGCGTTTTGGCAGGCCTTCTTGGTGATGCTCATGGTGTTTCTGACTTGGGGTGCCAATGCAGCCTTTGGAGTCTTCCTCAATTTCTACTTGAACTCTGATGCTTTCCCTGGCGCCTCGCCCTCCGACTTTGCATTAATGGGAGGTATGGTGCTTTTCTTGGCCCAGGCACTCGCCCCGTTCAGTGCATTGGCAGTGCGTCTTCTCGGCCAATCTCCGGTGTTCATCACCGGAATCATTCTTCAGACAATTGGGTATTTTCTTGCGGCAGAATGCACCAAATTATGGCAGGTCTTTATATGCCAAGGTGTAATTATTGGAATCTCGTTTTCGTTGATCTTTATTCCGGGCACTTTGGTTCTTCCAACATGGTTTTCTAAATACAAAGCCCTAGCAATGGGAATAGCCGTTTCGGGAGCAGGGCTCGGCGGCTTGGTGTACAGTTTGGTGCTTAATAAGATCATACAGGTAACAGGAAACCAGCGATGGCCGCTTCGGACTTTGGCAATTGCCAACTTCGCAATTTCGGCCTTCGGGTGTTATTTCAACCGAGCCCGGAACGGCAAGAAGCCTGACATGAAGCTTACTTTGAAATGGCAGTACATTAGGTCGAGCTTGCTGATGCTTTTCGACTTTAAAGTGTTCTCGCTTTACCCGTTGCTCATTCTTGGGGTGTGGTTTGGAATTGCCCTCTTGGCATATGTCATCATTATTTACTCCATTGCTGCATACGGGACAACAATTGGACTCACCCACACGCAATCATCCAACGTGTTGGCTTTCATTAACGCGATGCAGGTTGTGGGAAGACCGTCGATCGGCTTTTTGGGAGACTATCTCGGCCGGAGCAATACCGCCTCGTTGTTTTGCATCTACATGGGGGTCTTGTCCACAGCATTCTGGCTCAATGTCAAAACGTACGGGACAATGATTGCAATTGCGTTTTTGATGGGTGGCCCTGCAGGAATTGGGTCCATATTAACGCAGTCTTTGGCGCTTGACATCTTGGGCCACGTCCACATGTCAGATAAGATCTCGGCGACATGGGGAGGCATCAACATCATTGTGGCGATCTTTTCGCTTCCCGCCGAAGTGATTGCCTTGAATTTGAAAAAGGGCACGGGACCCGCCTCTTATCGGGATGCGCAGATCTTCACGGGATGTTGTTTTTTTGGAGCTCTTGCTCTATTACTCGTGATTCGTGAATGGTTGGTGAGGCAAACACTCACGGCCAGAAGGGCCACAACGGAAGAGATGATAAGCCGGGTTAGGGACAGCGCTGGGAATGGAGATGTCGATGCAGGCGAGAAGGACGGCGAGAACGGTAACAAGGACGGCAAGGAGGACAGAAGCAGGAACGGAAATGAAACAGAAGACAAGGACGTAAGGTCAGAGAGCGTGCCCTTCGAGACCTTGGAGAAAAGATTGGAACGCTATGACTTTCTTCTCCAACACAACTTGGTGGGCCTCGTGATCAGGATGTTTTACCCTATAAGGGTGTAAGCCGAAGCAGAAGGCTGCTCAGGATGTTTTACCCTATAAGGGTGTAGGCCGAAGCAGAAGGCAGCATCACGGGATTAATTAATCAATCAGAAACGGCATCATCGACCCCGCTGACCAACTTGTTAATGACACAGCCCGCCCTACAGTTGATTATGACTATTTTCATTACGATACACACCACATTAACGGTTGGACTTGGCAACTCTCTCCAACTCGTCCTTCTTCTTGATGGCATAGGAGGTGGAGGAACCCTTGGCGGCGTTGATCAACTCCTCGGCCAAGCACTCGGCAATGGTCTTAATGTTTCTGAAGGAAGCCTCACGAGCACCGATGGTCAACAAAGCAATGGCGGTGTTGACTCTTCTCAATGGGGACACATCCACGGCTTGTCTTCTGACGGTACCGGAAGAACCGATTCTGGTGGAGTCTTCTCTGGCGCCCGAGTTGACCACGGCGTCCACAACAACCTGCAATGGGTTCTGCTCGGTGAGAACATGGATGATCTCAAGGGCGTGCTTGACGATTCTGACGGCCTTCAACTTCTTACCGTTGTTTCTGCCGTTCATCATCAACGAGTTGGTCAATCTCTCGATGATGGGGCACTGGGCCTTTCTAAATCTCTTGGTGGCGTATCTGCCGGCAGTGTGGGAAACGAACACGGGCTGCTTGACTTGGATGTAGTCAACCAAGGAGATGTCCTTGACGGAGATGTCTTCAAAGGACCACTTGTTGAACAACTTGATCTCTTGCTGAGCAGCTTGGATCTCGGCGGGAATGGGCGTGGCCAATTCCACCAACTGCAACTCTTGCTGGACAACTGGCTCCTCGATTTGTTGTTCCTCGACGTCAGACATGATGGATGAAGAAAGAATGGGGGGAAGAGTTGGAGACTTTTGGGGATTTCTGGCGAGCGAGGATGCGCACTCGAAAAGTTTTCGACCCGGCGCGCTGTGTGCAGGCGCGCGTGCTGAGAAGTGTGCGGCGGCGCAGGTTTGACGCGGATCTCTCAGTCTGCCTGCCGGATGCGGCTAGGGCTGCGGCGCGCGAGCCCTGCGTGCGCGCACGTGACCGGCGCCGTGGAGTCTTTCCGGGCAGTGATTGTGCTTACCAGTGCATGTGGTGTCCAGTAATGGCTAGTTAAAGTGATGATGAGTGGTGGAGGATCGTGATCAGATGATGAAGTGATTGTGCAAGAGATGAAGGATGATCAAGTGATGAAGGATGATCAAGTGATGAAGGATGATCAATAATGAGCGGTGAGTGATGGGGGAAATATGAAAAGAAGAATGTAGGAGACCACCGGAAGGTCAGCCACGGTCCTTGCAGAGTTGCCCACCGTCCGGACCTTTTTGGGCGTTGGGGAAGGGGCATTGCTCCGCGCCTGCATACAGGGTGGAAAATTTTATCTCTGGAAATACTTGTTCGCACCAAATAGGAAGTGTAAATGCTGGTCTGCGGTGTAGACCCCAGTCTGTTTGCAGCCATTCCGGGCCCCCTGACCATGACCAGACGGATGACCAGACGGATGACCAGACGGATGAGCAGACGGTTGAGCAGACGGATGACCAGACGGATGGACAGAGACAGTTCTTGATGGGCACTGCACAGTACAGAGTTATGCTATAGAATTCAGGGCAATCATTACTTTGGTGAAATTTAATTAACGGCACTCCGACGCCAGCTCCGTGGTCCTTCTCCTTGGCCCACACGTCCAAAACCTCGGTCTAAAGGGTCATGGTCAGGTTTTCGCCCGGCTTAAACTGTATTTTTATCGGTCTAGCTAGGATCCCGCTGCACTCTTTTGTCTTGAGGCTGGGCGAGGAAGTATTTCCGCTCCTGTGATTCCTCTGCCTGCCCCAGTTGACCTTGCGTCTCCCGCCCCAGTTGACCTTGTCCCCTGCCGGTGATCTTGTCCCCTGCCGGTGATCTTGTCCCCTGCCGGTGATCTTGTCCCCTACTCATCCCGGAGTGACTTCCGTCCGCTTTCGTTGAGGATGAGGCTCTGTCCACAGGCTTTTGTTTTCTAAACCACTCCGCCTGATGCGATACTCTTGGAAGGTACCGGCTCAAAACGGAATCTTATTGAGAAACAAAGCACGGAGTTTATTGAGAACCTAGAACGACAATTCCCAGTGCCAAATCAGGAATCTCTATCGCCAACATGCACATGGCGGTGGCCCGACTGACCTGCCCATCGCATGCCAAGGGGTCTCTACCTTTCTGACCAGTCGTGGCTCAAGGCACAGCACTGATATTAAAAGAATGTTGGGTATGTTCCAAGTCATACGCATATAAATGTGATAAATGTGATAAATTGATAATGTGATAAATGTGATAAATTTGATAATTTGATAATGTGATAAATGTGATAATGTGATAAATTTGATAATGTGATAATTTGATAAATGTGATAATGTGATAATTTGATAAATGTGATAATTTGATAAATGTGATAAATGTGATAATGAACTTTATTTTACATGACTTTATTGAATATGCAAATTCTAAGCTATAACATGATGTTAATATATGGAAAATAGCTTATGATAAACAAAAAGCTATTGAGAATAGAATTAAAAAAGAGAAAAATGTTAATAAACCTAAACTAGATAAATCAACAAATTTTGAGTATTATGAAATATGTTATTCGTCTATGATTTTAAATAAACAGCTTATAGAATTTATTTTACCGTCTTGTATAGCATATCATTTAAAGAAATTATAAACTTAATAACTAAATATTACGGAAGAGTATGTAAGACATAATTAAATTAAATCTTCACTTATATATCGAAAAATTTCTGAATTAATTAATCTGAAATATAGTCCTATAGTAGGATTAAAATTGGAAAATAAAATAAATAATAGTGAAGATAATGACTTAATTAAAAGAAAAGAAATATTAATAGATATAGAATCATTTACTTATGATAATGGCGATAAAAACAAATCTCAAATACCTTACTTAATTTGTTCGTCTACTGATGATGATAACATAGAAAAATCTTACTATTGTTTTACTTGTTATTAAAACTTTAATTATATTAGCATAATAATATGTTGCTATAACACTACATATAATTAATNTTCTACTATTGTTTTACTTGTTATTAAAACTTTAATTATATTAGCATAATAATATGTTGCTATAACACTACATATAATTAATATTAAACTTTCTATTTAACTTATCACCAACTTGTAAAAATTGAGTTGTTTTAATAATTATTTTTTTGTTGTTTGTATTGAAGTATGTTCAATTGTTTTTTGTCTATATAACTCCATATTTTTTTAAAAAACATTATATCAATCACATATATCATCTATTTGAGTAAAATCATCTGTTTTAGTAAAATAATCTGTTTTAGTAAAAGTAGTCATTTCAAAAATAATTTTTGGTACATAATATTGAACTCATATTACTATTTCAATATCAATAATAAAACATATGCCTACGATGAATGAATGCCAAGAGAAGATGAAAGTAACTATGATGAATATTGATTATAGCTTAGAATATTTACAAAAGAATAAGTATGAATATGGCGCATATAATTGTGATTACAATGGTTTTATTAAAAACTATAAAAGAGAATCCCATAACATTTTTATGGAATCGTGCATATGTAGAGGTATATGTTAGCAAATTGTAATAAAAGAATGATTTATGATGTTATTGACTACTCTCTGGTTAAAACTGGTGAACCTCAGAAATTTAATGATGAAGACCTGAAGTTTTATTCTAAATTTATTATGAATAATATAATCGAATTAGACAATATAGAAAAATATAAGCCCTTTTGTATATGTGATAATTTGATAAATGTGATAATGTAATAAATGTGATAATTTGATAAATGTGATAATGTGATAAATGGATTTATATGATTGCGATCGTTTTACCCAATTAATGGAGGCCATAATTCTAGGATCATGTCACATCACCATGGGTAGTGCGCTAGCCATTGCACAGTTGGCGTGGGGGCAGGGCGAATCCGACCGTCTTACTTCTTTTGCTGTCTGGTGACTTTCTATACACCCTGTCCTTTCTATTCAACAGTAACGTTGCACGTGCTTTTTGACGTTCCGTTTTGCCTAGCTGTGCACCACCAAGCCTTTAGAATCCCAGTATCTCAGTGACTGGTCATATGGCTACCCGAAGTTGATCCGCGGAGTTGATCAGTACACGGACTTGAGCATAACGAGTTGATGACCAGTAGGTAACTGGCCAAGTACTTGATTTCCACAGCACTGGTGAGGATCCAAACATATATGTATCCTGTGACGGAACGAAACTCATGATCTGTCTCCGGTCCATAGCTAGCATCTGAATAAGCATTGACTTGATGAGTTGATTGTGTTTCGTGTGTGAGTCCCAAGGTTGCCATTTTGCTGAGATGACGAAGAACTTTCTTTGCTGCCTTTAAGTGTTCTATCCTAGGTTCGGATAGGTATCTTGAACGTAGAGTGATGAAGATGATGTCAAAGCGAACCGTATTAGCAGCAAAGAGTAGTTTGCCAATGATGGATCCGTACTCTGTTTCGTCGCAAGGTTGTTCGTTTTCCTAACTTGTATTATATCACAGCCTTTTGGGTCAGCAGGTACAGCATTTGCTCGAGTTCCAATCAAGTTATAATTTAGCAAGAGCTTTTCAATGTAATCGTTCAAGTGTAGTTTTGTAAAAGCATATGCCACTTTAATATCAATTCCAAGAAACTTTTTGGCTTCTCCCAAATCCTTTATTTCGAAGGTGCTGCTCAACATTTCCTTAGATCCACACACATCTTCGACACTATTCCCACTCACTAGTAGATCGTCCACATAAAGTGCTATCAAGGTAGTTAAAGATTTTTTTTTCTTGCAAAAGACACGACTCTCATTGATGAGCCGTTGAAACTTCATTTTCTTAATGGTTTCATTTATCACTTGGTTCCAGACAAGTGGAGCTTGCTTCAACCATATAGTGATTTGCTGATTTTCACGACATTTTTCTGTGGAGTGCTCATCTTCAAGAAGGTCTGGTATTATTAGCATATACAATCATTCCAGCACCCATTTAGAAATCTTCACATCCATTGATTTAGATTTTGTGAGTTGATTTTGTGAGTTGATTTTGGAGTCGATTTTGGAGTCGATTTTGGAGTTGATTTTGGACCCAAATAATTCTCAAGTAATACCCAAATAATTCCCAAGTGATGTGCCAAAATAATAGTGCTGAGTATTTTAGTTCAAGCCTCATGCCCAACTGAAGGCTCCGAAGGTCTATATCGTTTGAATTGAGGCAACTTTGTTTGGTCAATATTTTCCCCATGTTTAATGCTTCAGTTGCTAGCATCTGAAATCATGAAGTCTTGTTGGGTGTCTTTTTGCATTTTCGGCAGTGGCCGGCAGATCCACGGTCAAAAAGAAATGAGGATATTGAGCAGAAACCTTGAATGGTCGAG